>JFZS01000134.1:0-64478 GCA_000709145.1 Balansia obtecta B249
GGGGGGGAGGGATGGATACAGCCGCTTGCGTCAGGGGTTTTCGCGGCATCATGGCCCTCGTTGTCGAGCTGGACGAAAATGTTTCCCATGATCTGATGTTATTGCGCCCAAGGGCTCGGTTCGACTGGCCATGGCTGCCTTTTGCTTGTTTCCGCGCTTTTTTGGAATCGCGAACCTCGTCGAACTATGGAACGTCAAACTCATCGTCCGTTGCCGGACCCGGCTGGCAGTAGTACCGGGCTCGGAGCTCGGAGGCGCAACAGGCAGCTTTCACGTCATGCTCGGCGCAAAAAGATGGGCTGGCCAGAACAACCCTGTTGCGATGTGCAAAGGACTTCATTTGGCGCACTGTTGCTTGGTTCCTCTGTCTGTCGATCCTGGCGGGGCTAGTGCTACGTCTGCAACAGGTGTAACAGAAATCACGCCAGCCCGTCGTGTTCTACCAGCGGCCAAGCTCTTGGCTTCCGATCCAGTAAACACGGTGGCCGGGATCCTGGTTTCCGGCCTTGAAGACTGTTACTTTGTGTGACACAACTGCCATGGTCCTGGGCCTGGACTGGACTCCAGAGTTTCTTTGACTTTTCCTTTCATTGAAAGTTCGATCGCACAGATACGTTACATCCCGAACAATTGGACGGCAAGTTATGGCCCTCCGACACTCGGACAGCACAAAGAAATTATAAACTGAAACCGGGAACGACTCGGGTTTGTCCTCGGAGCCGCTGTGTCCAAGTCCTGCCTGCCACTCAGGTATGGTGGGCATCAAAGGATAAAGGCCTTTTTGCGTAGGAAGCCCCGCCAGGAGCCTCCGTGCTGTGCCGTGATGTCTCCATACGTCTTCCATATTGGTTATTCTACAACCAGAAGCTTCCCGGTGCCAGGCCCCCGTTATCGCTGGTGTAACCTGTAGGCGGGAGCAATGGTTCCCTCTTGCTTGGTGCTGGTCTTTCTTTGTTGGTCGCGTATGTGTGTCCGTCCATTCATTCACTCATGCTCCTGTGCTGGGGTAGTTAAAAAGAGGCCAAATGAAGTTGGACTTCTTGTCCGTAGCCCGCAGTCTCTCGACTCGGCTCTTCTAGTCCTCCCTCACTTGGCATTTTCTTCTTCTTTCCCCCCATCTGTTTCTCACCCTTTGCCGCTATCATTCACAGCATCTCTGATATCATTAACATCGACCCAGCTTTGTGTTGTTGCGCTCTACTGCTTACTCTGTGCGAAATCAAAGAGGCCACCCTACCCCCACTCGAGGAGACAAAGGAACGATCAGATAACAAGCAGCTCCTCTGGCTGCTCTGCTCGACAGACCTTACGCCATTCACCGCCATCAGTCGTCTTATCCAAGAGGTCGAGTCTAAAGAAGGGAACAAAAAAAAATGAATCACATCTTGAAACAAAAACCAATCTCGCAGGAGCTCGTCCAGATAGCTATTTTCAAGTTCAAGCCGTCACTGCAACAGGGCAGTGAACTCCCGCTGTCGTTTCGCGATGTCTGCCGCCAGCTGCAGGCGATCCCCGGCGTGGCCTCGAGCTATCTCGGCGAACAGCTCGAGCGGCCTGGAACATGGACCTGGGTCATCCGCTGGGCCTCTGCCGCCGCCCATGATGCCTTCCTCGCGTCGCCCAGCTTCACGAACTGGATTTCCTCGTTCCGCGCCATTATGGAAACGTACATTGTCTGGAAGGCTCACGTCCGCGGCAGTCTAAGCGCCGCGCTGAATGCACCCTGCACAGAGGTCTTCACGGCCTACGGCACATCCGACAGCTGGCTCGAGATGCGGATGATGCCTTTCGCTGCGAACGTCGATGCTGCCCATCTCCCCGGCTACCATGGCTCGTTCTACGGCCAGTATGACGTCCTCATGCATGATTCGCCTACACCCCTCGAGGGCAACACCGTCAGCATGATCCTCGGCTGGGACAGCAAAGAGGCGCATCTTGCCGAGAGAGGCGAAGGGAAAGGTGAGTAGTGTGCCATGCCATCGCGCCATCGCGCCATCGCGCCATCCCGCTATCCCGCCATCGCGCCATCCTGCTCGCCAAGGGAATAAAAAAAAAAAAAAGCCCTTATCCTCTGCAACCCTTACATCGGATGACATATAAAATCTCCTTATGAAATGCATGTCGCTTAGCAGCACCCACCACGTAAGCTAACTAACACACTGGATTTAGTCATCGACAAGAACATTCACCATGTCAGGAAGGAGCGGAAATCAACAGATATGGTATGTCCTCGCACACCGCCCCAGTTCTTATTACACCAAATTACCACCCTTTCCTTTTTCATTAATTTTTTTTTCCCTTTTTCCCCACCAAATGAATCACGCTAACGTCGGCCTTTCCAAAAGTACCATGTCAACTTGAGACGACTTTGAACAGACGATGCATCACCCCTTATGCCCCCTTATGACTACGAGCACGCACCCTCGTTCCAACGTTTCCAACCGTTTGACCGTTTGGAAGGGACCCCTCATTAAATTAGCGTTGAATTTAAACCACCCACCCCACTACCAGCAGGCTTGCGTCCGCGCCGAGCTCACATACAGCTCTCATGTGCTGTCGTGCTGTTCACACCCCCGGTTTACGCATAGTAACACTACCCGTCATTCTTGCGACGCGGCCCACATGCAAGTCGCATTTGTCGGTACCGCTTCACTTGTCAATATGCCTCACGCGCATTATTATCGTAGACATTTCGCGACACGTATCATGGATGCAAATTGAGCACAGAAGCGCTTTGGACTCAAAAAAAAAAAAATAACACACTTGATTGTGCAGCCCGTAAAAACGGCCCATAACTCCATGATTTTTTTCGTCATAGTCCCCGATCAACAACCTAGTATTGCCCAGTAAAGCTTGAAAGAAAGAAGAAGAGAAAAAGGAACTACCGTTTTCTCGAGGATCCTCCACACGTCCCTTCGCCGCGTGGTTCAACAGCCTACGCCAGACTGTGCGCCATGGGCACCGTTACAAAGTTCGCGTCGGTTACAGCCAGTAATGATGAGGCACGAGTGTTCCAGATTACTACCTCTCTTCATTCGGGGATAGTATGACCAGACAAGTCTACAAAATACCAAAGTATGCCGCACAGATTAGACCCGGTGCTTCTCCGATTCTAGATTGAATACGTTAGTCACTCGAGATGTCCCTTTTTCTTTCTCTGTGCACATGCCATCATAAGGGGGTGGGAGTGGGCTAGGCAATGCGGGAATCCTTACCAAGTCTCGAGTATAGCATGTACAGGGCCATCCGGTTGCACTCCTCCGTACCGGTGATGGTGACCAGTCGCTCGTTGCTGTTGTCTTGGGGCTCGTTGATCTTAATGACACTGCCGCTCATCTGTCGAATCTCATTGATCTTCTGACCACCCTTGCCGATGATAGCCCCGACCATGTCATTGGGAATATAGATCTGCTGAGTCAATGGGCCACCAGGCATTCCCGAGTGCATGGGCTGCCCTTGAGGACCTCCATGGGGTTGGGGACCGACGTGGGAAGGCATATGCTGTTGACTGTGAGGGGCGCCTCCATAAGGAGGTTGCTGTCCTCCGTACTGCATCGGCACGGCCGGGTTGGGAGGAGCGGCTCCGTGAGGGTAATGAGGTGGGTAGGCCGCAGGTGGCATGTGTTGCGGGCGACGATCTTGGTGGCGACCGTAGTTCTCTGGTCGGCCATAATGGCCTGAAGCCGGCTGCGGCGAGTACGGCACAACCTGCATTCCACCGGGAATCGAGCCAGCTGGTGCACCACTGCGAGTGGCATATGCTGAAGCAGCCGGACCACCGAATCGTTCGTTCAGCTGTTCGAGAAGGGTGCTGCCGACGTAGTAAGTGGCAATATGGACAGCATCGGCGACGCCCATGACTACAAGGGACCGTTCGCTTGACATAGGGAGACAAGAATCGGAAGCATTAAGGCGAGCGCCAGAAGCCTCCTGGATCTCCCGAATCCTCGCACCACCCTTACCAATGATGGAGCCAATCAGGATGTGGGGGATGAGAAGGCGGAGAGGATAAGTCTTGGAAGACGCGGTCGAGGGCTCGCCCAGAGGTTCGTTATTCAGAGTACGAATGATTAGGCCAAAGGCCTAACATATCATGTTAGTCAGAAACATTGACAACGTTGTTGAGCAGTGTCCCATCGAGAGTTGAACCAACCTTAGCAACAGCGTCTACTATGCCACTAACTGTCAAAATTCGCTCGACAGCACCCTTTTGATAGTCACTGACGGTGCACTTGGCATTGGACATTTTTCTAATGTTGGAAACATTCTCGCCGCCTTTCCCAATGATGGTGGCGGCTTCGGGACTCGAAATAACAGCACGAATGTGAATCCAGGACGTCTCGTCATGGGCGGCTGCAGAGTTGACGGCCTCTTCGCTTGCTGCTGCCTGGGCTGCCGACATACCAGAAGCCTTGGTGTCACTGGCAGTCTCTGTTACAGTGGCATCTTGTGCATCCGACTTGGCTCCATTCGCATCGTCTTCCCCGTTCTTGTCACCAACGTCGAGGGTTGATTCACTTGCTGCTGTCTCATCTTCGTGTTTGATGACTTTATCGAGAGCAGGCCGCTTCGCATCAGGTTGGTCTGTCGCACGCGAAGGTGAGGAAGCTTCCTCCAGAGGACGCTTCGTAGAAGTCGATTGCGGTGGTGAGGCGGACATTTTGTGCTCGTTGAGTTGTATCTTTTCGATATACTTGAGTATTAAAAAGTAAAACGATCACAAGTACTGGGTATTCGGGCGTTGATTTCGCTTTTTAATAGAGAAATTATCAAATTGGAGATAATCAAGATCTCGCTTCATATATTGAACGTCTTTTAATCTACACTCAGGGGTTTTCAAAAGGAAAACGTGCTGGTGCAGTGACGAGTTCGCTTGGGGTCGAGTGACAGTTGCAGTGCTCGTGATGTGACTGAATGATTGAATTCTGTATATCGCAGAGACGAGGACGAGTACGAGAAGCGAGGAGCGAGGAGCGAGGAGCGAGGGCGCAGACCAAAGGATGTGAAGGCAGGGTCAAGAGGTGAACAGAAGAAGTCTCAAAACGAGGTTCGAGCCCCTTCGTCCTGCAGGCAATTGAACTGTTGGAGCAGTGAAGGGTGCCGAAACGCTGGGGCTTTCCGTGGCAATAGCTTCCGGTGATGGTGTATCAAACAACACGGGAAGAGGAAGGAAGTGCGATGAATCAAGTTGCTTGGCTGGCAGATGGAGTGAAGGTGTAGCGATCGTATGCTGGGATGAAGTTTTCTCGGAAGGAGAAAAAGGAAGAGGCAAGCTTTGAGCTCGGACCAAACCTTTTGGCGACAATATTCTACCAACTTCCAAGCTCAGGCAGAAATTGTCGGCGGTCGAGACCAGATGGCGGTGATATTGCAACCAAGGAGATGGGTACCGGCAACCACTTGAAAAATCCAGGAAATGCGAGAGAGGCGCAATTTGAGCTGCTGTCAAGGTCCGAAGCTTGGCGGTGCGGGGATTGGTGCCTGCTCTTGGACTGTTCGCAACAGTGGGAAACTTGAAAAAAGAAGCCCGATGATCCAGAAAGGAATCGCGGGATGGAAATCGAGCCGCTGCGATGATGAGCCTCTATGGCGTGCGGGGAATTGATGATGGTTCCGTCAGGAGCGCATCGCATAAGGAGCGGTTGAGTTGAGGTGGAGAATGACTTGGAGGCAACTTCGTATTGTTGACCACAAGTCACGTGCGCAGAAGGTGCAATTTTTGCACGAAGTGGCCGTCTCTTGACAGCTGCGACAAAGGCATTGACAGGCAAGTAATGAGTCAGAAACTCATGTCGTCGGTCCAATGAGGACCTTTTTCCTTTTTTCAACAAATTCCCAAGATGCCGTCGCGGAGCGGCCCCGTCCTTAGCATTGATTGTGCTTATGACGGCGGTTAGGAGGATCTGTGGAGAAGCAGCTTCAGTTGCAAGCGAGCTGGGCCAAACCGATCCGGATTAGATACGGCATCATTCTAAGCTTCGAGTGTGAAACTTCTTTTAGCCGTCAATTACGCCGGCATTTGGACCAGCCCGCCACGCTACGCTACGCCCAGACGACTTGTCGCGCACCCTTTCCTTTCCACGACTGCACAAAAACAAAAGGGCGTACCATGGATGACCGATCGCGCGGCTCTGAAGCAAACGTTTATGCGGCAAACTTGGACATTACATTAAAAGAGCTTCAGCGCAAAGTACGCGACCACCAGGCTGAGCTTGATAGAGTAGGTTTTTCCCCAAAAAAAAATTTAAAATTAAAATTAAAATAAACCCCCCCCCCCCCCCCCTTCCGTTCTACTCTTCGACCATGTCGCTCACCTCTTCGTAGCTTCGATCCACTCAACAGGACCTACCGTCTCTGACGGCTGAAGATCAAGCAATCGTAATCAAAAATGCTCTCACTCAGGTCAACGCGTCCGAGCCTTTCCTACCCTTTGCCGGCTCAGTGCTCCCGGCCCTGCTAGCGCTCCGGCGCGCTCATCAGACCATTTCTGAATCCAGAGCCTACTTGGAGTCGCAGCTCGATCCTGCCGATCGTGAAAGGAAGCAGCTCGAGGCAGACCGCACGAACCTGAAAGACCATCACCTGCTCACCGAGGCTCTCACTGGCAGGATATCCAGCCTGCGGGAGGAGCTTCGGTCCAAAGCAGAAATGAGACCAGAGGACAGTGCTCGCGAGAAGATGGACGAACTGAAGGCCAAGAGAAAGGGCTACGTCGAAGAGACAAAGAGCCTCATGAAGGCATTGCTTGACTTCACCGATAACCAACTGGCGCCCATGCTCGCGGCAGAAGAGCTCGGCGGCCCGGTCGTCGGTGACATCATCGAGGTTGACCCGGACGAACTGGTGGCGGGCTTCAACGAGAAGGGCAAGCCGAACAAGTCTAAAGACGGCGTCTCGGGCGATAGGAGACAGAGAAGGATAGACGAGATCTGGGGCTCGCGCAACGCCCGCCAGGAGGACAGGGTGGACGGGGACGAAGAAATAGCCACAGCTGGGAAAGAAATGCGCGACCTGATGGAAGAATTGCTGAACAGGTTGATGCAGGCAAAAGGCGACAACTCGGCTTCTTACGTCACGTTGGAGAGGGAGTCTGCGGCAGCGAGGTTCTTGGTTCGATCAAAAGTTGCGCAGTTCCATCCCAAGGATGCAAATAGGTTACGGCTGATTGATTTTGGAAGAGATTTGGAGAATTAGGAGAAGAGAGAAGATCATTTGCCACTAAAAATACGCACGACTACACCGCTCTACAACTCTACGCTTATAATGTTAATGGAAAGGGGATATAACTAACATTGTCCGCTTTGCCCCCATGGAAGACGTCAATGTCCACATGCACACAAGCAAGCCCGTGCCTAAGAGAGAAAGCTGCGAGACCTAACGAGGAGGTTAAGCCAAAGACAAGACTGTTTTTGAAATATTCCGCACAACACCCCATATTCTAGCTTTTTCACCACAGACTGAAGACCCTGGCCTGGGTCGGAGCCTGAGCCTGAGCCTGAGCCTGAGCCTGAGTTTCCGGTTGAGGCTGAGGCTGAGACCGAGGCGGAGACGGAGACTGAGACTGAGACTGAGACTCCTTGACGGCGTGAATTCCCTTGCTCTTGCTCTTGCTCTTGTTCTTACTCTTACCCTTCCCAGTAGGAGCGGCGGTAGTTTGAGCGATATTGTCGCTGGCACTGTTCTTTCTTTGTGCCCTACCATCCTTGCTGCTTGCCCACTCCTCCGACCGTCTCATTTCATCGGGGCAGTCCTGCAGACGCGAGAAGACCAAGTCCAGTCTCCTTTCATGGGGAACAAAATGATCCGGGACGTTGCCTATCCCACTGAGCTCCCAGTAAACATAGCAATTCTCCCACCAAGCATCATCGCGCACAAGATGCCTTAACTCGCAGCCGGGACAGTTTCTCATAACCAGCTTCGCACTCTCAGTAATCTTCTTCCCCTTGGAGGTAGAATTGTCCCCTGACGGTCCGGTGGGTGCCGCGCCGTTTACGCTACCCTTTTTGGATTTCACATCACGAGAACCTTCGACATCCCTCTTGGATTTGTGAAAAGTTTCGAGTTGGGGAGACTTGCTTTCCTTTGTGGAGGCGTGGAGGCGCTCCGCTGGTGAGGGCGCGTCCACGACTTCTCTCTTGGGCTTGCTGAACTTTGCGACGGGGGATGGATCCTCGTGTGTCTTGTTGACCCAATCTGATTGTTCGACTGGACCAGCTTCATCGCGGCCAGATCCTTTCTTGCCCTTCTTCCCGTTGAGCTTGGACGACACATCGAGAGCGTTTGCAGAGGGCTCCACATGATCGTTCTGAAAACCGTTGACATGTGACGACGATGCAGTCTCTTTGACAGGCTGTTGCTCTGGCAATAATTTCGTGTCAGGAGGAGAGATGTCCTTATGCTCATGGGGAGATTGTTTACAGCCCTTCCCCCTGAGCTTGCACTTGAAGTCTTCTACAATGTCTAACACGGCCTTCTTCCTCTCTTTCGAGGTCCAAGTGGCGGCAAATTCCTGGTCAAGGACTTGCAACGACCTCAGCAGGTCCTTGACGGCGGTGCCTTCATCAAATCTATCCCCCATGAAACGGTGCAGCTCAACTGTGGCCAAGGCGATCGCGTCTATGAATTCTTGCTTATCGTCCTGGGGCTGCACGTTCAGTCTGCTGTTATATGCTCTTAACGCCGCAGATGCCCGATCTTTGTCAGAAGGTGGTTTGATCCTGCCGCGCAACGAGACAATCATGGCACGGGGATGCTTGGCGTCGTCTAGTTTGAGATAGGCTCTGTATATGTTCGGGATACTTCTGAAGATGATCCGGGAGAGTTTCTGGAGGTTATCTCTGGCCGATGTGTACTCTGCCCATCGAGACAGATATTGGGCAGTGTCCATGCGGTACTGCTCGCAGAGAAGGTCATATTCGCGCAAGGCAAGAGCATGGACATGGCGTTCCTGGTCCATCCGCAAGTCGAAGGTCTGGTCGCGCTCATACTGTTCTCGCTTGACGACATATTTGAGTTTCGGCCGGGTCGGCGAGGACGGCTTAGCGGGCTCGCAGAGGTCGTGGTGAGCATCAGGATTGACATAGTTCCAGATGCCGTAGGCGTTGGCGATGGCACACACGTCGTCAAACCACGCCGGCCAGTCCAGACGGTCGCCGAGGAAGGCGATGGAGTCGAAAGGCCCCTCGGGCATTGGGATAGTCAAGTTCATGCTTGATGCTTGCCGCCGCTGTGCTCAGAAGCTACAAAGGAAAGCATAGACGCAATTAGCCAGGAATCTTGAGAAGCGAATACAATGTCTGCCTGTTTCGTACGGATGTCGCAAAAGCCCAGGCTTCGGTCCGCTCATGAACCGATTTTTTTCTTTTTCTTTTTATTAAATTTTTTTTTTTAATTCCCCTGTTGCCACGAGCCCTCCCGGGGCGCGGCAATGCTCCGTAGCACTGGATGAGCTAAACTAAAAGGAGACCCCTCAGCCTCATCCTAGGCCTATTTGGGTGCTTGCTGTACCTAGCAGTACTGCACGGCATTAGCCTAGAACAGCGAGAGTCCATGTAGACCCCGGTACACGGCATCAGGATGGACCCCGAAAGGCGCCGTTATCAACGCCGGTTACGATTGGTCTGCTCGGTGAGAATGCGGTGGGTGGAGCCCCTACCCTTGACCTTTGACCGCCCCGTTTGCCAACGCCCGTCCACCACCGCCCCGCCACTTCGCGTCTCAACGCCCCTCCGCGGCGCGTCTCCCCAACTCCATAACCGTACGCCATACTCGGTAGACGAAAAGTATGTACTGCAAATCAGTCAAACGAAAAACCCAGCCATCCCATTCCTGACTTCTCCTTCCTCAAATCTCCACTCCCGCCCCCGTTTGACCGCCTCCCGCAGACAAATCGCGAGTTCCCATCCCACATACCACCATGTCCGAGCCTTCCACCGCTCCTCCTGCCGCAACCTCACCCCCTGCCAAGCGCGTCAAGACAGAGCAGCTCCAGATGGAAGCCCGTCCCGCCCTCCAGGTAAAGAGGCTCTCGGACAAGGCCCGTCTGCCGACCCGCGGCAGCGCCCTCGCGGCCGGCTACGACGTCTACGCCGCCAGGGACACTGTCGTGCCGGCGCGAGGCAAGGTCCTTGTCGACACGGACATCAGCATCGCCGTCCCCGCGGGAACATGTACGTTTTGACGAAAATAAAAAAAATAAAATCCAGTGATAAAA
This sequence comes from Balansia obtecta B249, assembly GCA_000709145.1. Lineage (NCBI taxonomy): Eukaryota > Fungi > Ascomycota > Sordariomycetes > Hypocreales > Clavicipitaceae > Balansia > Balansia obtecta. The sequence goes on from JFZS01000134.1 coordinate 10,214, forward strand.
ATGTACAGCAAAATAGATACTAATATCTCCCCTTTTTGTAGACGGCCGTATCGCGCCTCGCTCAGGCCTGGCCAGCAAACACTTCATCGATACCGGGGCTGGTGTCATTGACGCCGATTACCGCGGGGAGGTGAAGATTCTGCTCTTCAACCACGCCGAGACCGACTTTGAGATCAAGCATGGTGATCGGGTGGCGCAGCTGATTGTCGAGCGCATTTACACCCCCGACGTCGTCGAGGTGCAGGAGCTGGAGGAGAGTGTTCGTGGAGCAGGTGGGTTTGGCAGCACGGGGGGGTTTGCTACGAATGGCGTCTAAGTGTGGCATATCCTGGGGGGAATGAAAAACGAGATGAGATTTGTTTTGTAAAAGAAAAGAAAGAAAATGGGGGAAAGAATAGAACAAAATGGCCGCTGGCGCTAGACGCCTTCGCGAGTTGATGGGCACTGGATATGATTGTTTTTTTGTAAGTATCATGGGTGCAGATGAAGTAATGGAGAAATGAACATGGACAAGATGGCTTGCGAAATAACAATCTGCGGAATCAGCATCCAAACAACGTCAACTCTGCCAGAATGATTTCCATACGTATATTGAAGAATGTCTACTCCAACCCGGCCCCCCTACATTCAGCGCCTCCATCCCTCATGCTCATATTGGTCGCGCCTCAAACTTTGCCTTTGGCCTGCGCAAACTCTCTAGGTTCTGCACGAGCCTCAGCTCCGAGGCCTTGGATTTGATCTGCTGCTCTCCCTTGCCAGCTCGTCGCTCCTCCTCCGTCAAGCCAGCTGTCGTTCTGTCCACGACACTCTGCATACCGTCCCTCGTCTTGACCAGCACCTCGTGCATACTCGCGAGAACCCTTTCTGTCGCCCGCGCCAAGGGCAAGTCCTGTGTCTTTACGGAATCATCACTCAGCCAGCTGGGGCGGTCAATCAGTCCCTGCACGTCCTGGACTGCTTCCCGCATCCGGGCTGTGACCAAGGCGCCAAACATGTCACCTGTTCCGCAAAAGTAGCAGTCGATGGAGGGGAATGTGATCTGGAAGAGACGCGCCTTGCCAGATGAGGTCATGCTGGACCCCACGACCGATAGCTGAGTTGGCGGTTGGCCCGCTGGCGAGAAGCTGACGGAGGTGATGATGATGTGGGGGATGCGGTACTTGTCGTGGAGGGCCTGGATGGCTGTCTTGAGACTTTCCATGTCGACAATCTTAACTTCGGAGAGGAGTCTGTGCAGGTATTTAGTCAAATCCAGCTGAGCAAAGCAGGATCCAAGAACGAGAAGTATACACTAGAGAGGGGAATCCGAAAAAAAAATTTCGAATACCATAGTGACAGAAAAAGAGCAAAAAGAAAGGGATATACTCACTCGGTCTCAAACTGATTTGGCAAGATCAAATCAGCATACCCAATCAACTCCTTATAAGCAGGCACCACATCCTCCGCCACGTAAATCTTGCCATTGTCCCCCATTACCGGGTCGAGGACCCAAAAGAAATCGCTCGGGCGCTCCCGGTTCTTCTCCTTCAGTTCCTTGGCAATCCTGCCTACGGCGACGACGGCCTCCGCGCCGGGTATGTACCCCGAGAGCATCATGTCGAAATCATCGAGGTAGGATTGTCGCAGACCCTCGTATAGGTCTGTGATTTCCTGCGCCGACACCTTTGTGCCGGTCCATTTTCTGTACCCAGTGTGGTTACCTAACATCGTCGTCAGCACCTCTATGCCGGCGAGAGAAAAGTCAGATGACATATGTACTGAATTGGACGGTGTTGAGGGCCGCGACATCATAGCCGAGGGACTGGAGGGCAAAGACTGCGATTTTATTGCCTACGTATCTGTCTCCTTATTTTAGCCTATGAGGGTTTGGGCAAATTTGCTTCAAACATCTCGGACGGCGTCAACGTGGTGCGTACCCTGACACGACCTGGAATTGTCAGCAGAGCCACGATACAAACAAGCGTAGGGGGGATATTCCATACATGGCTAGCCACAGCCAATACCCTCGTTGCTCTGTCTTCCATGACGAGCCGATCACTTATGTCTTATGTGGTAGTTCCTCCGGGCAGACCCGCGTCAAATAAGATATGAGAATAGAGATTGTGTGAGATTTGAGAACATTCCCTCACTAAAGACAGGAGGGCAGGGAGGACATTTCAATCTGCTAAAAGGTGTGTGTGTGACTCCAGAAGCAGGTGGAGTCGAAACCTGGGGAAAAATCAGAAAGACGGACGCGGCCATGTGCCTCCCCCGCTTACGTCACACCGTTTCCGTGACAGACAGCGTGGTGGCTTTGTGGTACTATGCATAATTGATCCAAATTGCATTCTGAGTCCCACGCGCACATTATATTATAGTACACATCAACTTGAAACTGCGGCTTCCATCTTCATGATAAGATGCCATCTGCCAATGATTCCATATCGGCCAAGGTTATGGGAAGCATTTACCAGATTGATCATCGTCAAAGCACAAGTCATCCTGCGCCTAGGTACCACCTAAGGGACTGACGTCGTTTATACCTCTAATATCTCAGTGCTCGTTTGGTCAATTCCACTCTTGATCATACTCCTGTTCCATCAAAAAGCACGGCGTGCCTGTACTCGGCACTGCGTCCTCTGTCTTAAGCCAGCGTAGAATCATGTCGAATGTTGCGTCTTGTATGGTGTCGTGTTACAGCGTGCGGCCTTGGCCTTCAACCCCATCACGTCATTCTTCTACTCCTCATCACCAATCTGTGATTCATCCAAGTCAGTCAAAAATGTCCAAGTCCTCAGCAATCGGCATTTGCGGATATACAAGGCTCGCCACCAGGAGATGACTTACCTTGGGGGCCAAGTAGAAGCGCAAGTAACTGCTACCGGACAAGTTATACTCAACCAAGAGCGGAACCTCGCTCGACAGGCAAATCTTGACCTGATTTGAAAGACCTGCGGCCTTGCAGAAATTGACCAAGTACTTGAGCGAGAAGGTCAGAGACACAGGCTCACTAAGCTCAATCTCCACATTCAGGTCTGGCTTGTCAATATTTGTGTGGCTGCGCAGGGTAACAGAACCATTGCCAATATCGCCGTTGCAGGAGAACTTGACACCATCCTTGGACGCCTCGATGCTAACTATACACCGAAGTGAAAGCAAAAATGATAAGCACGTGAACGTCGTTGTGATTGAAGCACACAAATGAGGATCATACCCGATTCAGACATGGCAGCAAGATCGGTGCAAATTCTTCGAAACTCCGCAGAAGGCATGGAGACGGTAGCAGCATACTCTGTCTGAGGGATGCCCAAGTGCTCCTGGTCAATGTCCATGAGTTTCAGGTCGTATTCGCTGATTCTGTCATTCTCACTGCTCTCGAAAAGCAAGTTGAGGACATCAGGAGCATCTTCAGCCTTGAGAGTGAGCACATCGTCGTTGTTGGCGGCGCGCAAAACTTTGGCCAGGGATGTCAAGTTGACCCCTAGAGCGATGTTGCGATCGCATCGGTAAGGGCTGAAGCCCTCGGCCTTGAGCATCATCGACACTAGAGCGACATGCGAGTTGTCCATGGCCTGGAGCGCGATGCCGGAGTCATTGCAATCAAAGTTGCAGTCTTGCACCAGATCCTTGATGGCGTCGACAACCTAATTTCGTGAAGAAATTGTCAGACAAATGCCTGTTTCCGACGACAAAATAATGTCGCGAGAAACGTACCTTCTTCAGGATATTAGCCTGCGGAATTCGTGCCTCCAACATATCTGCTTGCAGGGTCAACAATTAGTCTCGACCCAGGTAGGGAGCGTCGCTGGCATTGTCAGACATACTGGTGGAATCTGATTTCTTTTTGAATCTGTGAGAGGGGGGTACGCGTGACTATGTCAGCCGTGAAAAAGAGGGAAAGGTTTGAATAGAGCAGGCCTAAGCGATGAGACTCGGAATATCACCACGGTACCGAATTGTTTGCAGAAATGGTTGGGAGAATTGACTTGGAATGGAAATTAAAGGGAAGCGTTGAGTCGTAAGAAGGTTAAAAGAGGGCGCATGAGAAGCACTTAACACAGGCCAAGACGCGTCTCGGTGGGGCAGGCCCTTCGTTGCCTTAACATTAACATTGACGCCAACGACACGCGGAAGGGGCGAGGGGCGATCTCAGCTGGCTGGACGTGTTCCCATTTAACAACTAGGCGGCGAATCACCTTCCTTCGGATCTGGTCCATGCAGAGAGAGCTATGAGGATAACAAGGTCAGCCGCCTAATGTTGCCACTCTATCAATCACAAAGAAAATTTCCCCCAATCGCCCGCTATATGGGCCAGTATCTTACATCTATAATGTACAAAGAATAATAAAATAGTAAGTAATTGAAGTAAAATGGGAATAAAATGGAATAAAATGAGGGAAATAAGCCCACCTGCCCCCATCCCCCCTAAAAAGAAGACAAAGGAAAAAGAAGAAGAGAAGGAGAGGGGGAAAAAAAGGAAAAGAAAAAAAAAGGCAAAAAAACTAAAAGAAAACATCCCAGTATCCAGAATCATGTGAACCAAGTATTCCCCGCAGCATCCCGATTTCCACAATGCGCCTGACTGTTGACTGTGCTTTGGGCTCTCAAAACGTGGAGCAAGAAGTGTAATTGTAAAAATGGGAAGCAAAGAAACGGAAGACCTGACTGAGCCCTTCTCATCGTACATATAATCCATTCACAGAGATGAAATCCTGCTTGGCGCCGGAGCACTCATCCGGCTCCTTGGCCGCAAATTAATTACCGTCTCCAATTCTCGCAGCATCCCCTTGGTGGCATCCATCTGCTTACGAGCTTGCGCTTTCTGCTCGCGTTCTTCCTTCATCTTGGTGATTCTTTCTTCCCTGGTCAGCATGCTCCTTGGCCTCTGTCGTGATTGCGCCACAGCCTCGAAGACTTCCGGCGCGTCTGACTCAACAGGTTCGTTCACCACATCTAACCCAGGAGACGACTCGCCTGTGAGGGCTTTAAGAGCATCCGCAGGATTTCCGTCGTCCACAGTCGTCAAGCCACTAAGTGAGCTCCGCGGCGACAGTAGCGTGCTCATGGATGATAATCTCTTTTCGTTCCTATCGATTCCCAAAGCAAGGGCCGCCTTGCCCTCCTCCCATGCAGCCATGAGTTGCTTCAGGTCAAGGCCAATGGATTCGTATTGTGACATCAAGCTTGGTCCCAACTCTGAGATATCATTTGAATCATCCAGCGCTCGATCTGATTCTTCTCGTAGCAGGTGTAGCTTGGCCTGCAAGCCTCGAATTCCTGTGGAAAGTGAATTGAGTTTCCGCAACTGCGAACGCCAGCGCTCTCTGCCTGGCGTCAGAGGGATTTGAGGAGTCGGTGGCGTAGGAAATGCTATACAAGTATATTGTCAGCCATAAATTAATGGGCACTGGAAAACAAAAGAGGCAGGGCCAGATCCATGGCGGAAGGGACGTTGCAAAGCAATGTTCAACCTACATTCTGCTTCACTCAAGATATTCTGGAGCTTAGTATATGCCCCTTTGGTAGAGCCATTCAAGCCCCGGAGCACTTCCCCGGCTGTAGTCCACCTGAGCAAATCACGCCCCTCCCCGTTGGCGTCCAAAGCTAGCAAGGCACAGAGAAGCATTTTGCGTGTCGTATGGAATCTGGCCGCCAAGATCTTGAGGGTGCGAAGCGACTCTGGATCGTCAAATTCGCTCTCACTAAACCCATGCATAGCGTCGGAGATATCCAGGTCGTTGATGTCGTACATGTCGTAGTACTTTTCTAGCTCGGTCTGCTCTGCGAATCCCTTTATGAGATTAGACATATGCTTATATGTGTCTAGAACATCCGCAAAGGAAGTCTTAAGCGCCTTTCGTAAACGGACACACTTGCGGGCCTGTTTACGGTCTTCAAGTCTACTAATAGGGGGCAACGGTGCGCTTCTACAATTCGCATTAGTTGAACGTGCACAATACAAAACGCATACATCCTCCTGCGGTAACGCTTACATTCGATATCCGCGCGACACGAGCTCTACCTCTTGCACAAGTGACAACGTGGCTTCTGACGCATTATCAAAATCGTTGGAGTTGGAAACAAAAATAGTCATTTCGGCCAGCGATTGTTCTCGTCTGTATCGGAGCCACTGTTGGCGCATGTATACCTGACCCAAGAATGCAGCGACTGCCAAGAGTACCACAAGAAATGCTAGTCGTTTACGCGTGATATAGGAAGCACCATGGCCCAGAACCCAACTCAGAATAAAAGCGATAGCAAGTGCCCCAAGTACGGAGGCAAGTATACCTTCGGTGGACAGAAGAGACTGGCTATTCTCAGCGTCTTGGGCTGTGTGAGATATATTGAGAGCAGGAGGCCGGTGGCCTAGTATCGACGTGCCATTTAATAGCTGAGATGCAATGATTATATACCGGAATCGCTCGAGGAACCTGGAGTTATCTGCTGCGCGATCGATGCTCGCCACAACAGCGGCCTGTTTACATGCAAGTAATCGGTTTCGTTAGCTTCCTTTATAATCCAGCACTAAATTCTGTACGAGCATACCGAGCAAGTCTTTCTGAGTGTCTGCAAGGTCGTGCTCGTCCGAGACATGTCTGTCTGCAGAGTGGCCAGATTTTGTCGCCGAAATCTCTTCTTTACCAATGGTCGACCAGTGGGCGCGAATGGTGAGGGACTCGAGGGGAGAGAAGAGTCCCAAGGCGAAGATGGTGATGACAACGGCCGTGCTGGCGAACTGTCTACAGGAGCCCAGTCTGCTTCGGAGCCTCCGCCGCCATCTTGAAGAACAGGTCAGTGAAAAGACGACTGGACGGTGCCCACAGGGATCGAAAGTTGTACACGCACCTTTGAGATAGTCGGCTAGAGGCGACTCTTCATACACAATGGGCTCCATCTAGCGACCTTTGTGTGAAGTGGGACGTCGCAGCAAGTGAAGATATGCAGAGCCATAAGAGGGTGGGCGGATTAGAGGAGTTAATAAGCGACAGGAGGGGAGGAAATTCAGCAAGGGAAAGCAAGGAGAGTAAAGAACAAATGAAAAGAGAGTGAGTGAGTGAAGGCGAATATGATTTTGCTCTGCAGCGGGATCCCAAGAAGGCGACAGCAATGCTTTGGACGAGCAATGCAGCGCTCAGGGGATCAGCCAGGGCGGTGGCTCTACATTAAGTACCTAGGTACCTAGGTACCTTCATACTCCGCAGACCTTTGAATCCCCGGTGGAGTCCGCTTGGACTCCGTCCTCCAACCAGTATGCCCCTGGCTGGCCCAAAACAGACAGTGGCAGCCAGGGCGCACGGGACGGTATGAAGATCCGACCGATCCGACCGGACCATTTGATTGTCTTCATTTGTGCTGAGCCAGGCAGGCAAGGCAAGCATCGTCAGATGGCGGCCTCGCTGTCTTAAACTTGGGACAGGGATGATGGAGATGTTGCGAAAATCTGGAGAACGTGGGGCTACAAAGTACAAGTCTACTCCGTTTACAGACCGTAGTCTGTAATGCGTAATCGATAATCGCTGATAAAGGACCCTGTGGGGTAGTTTGTAAAGCACCGACGTTCTCTGTAGATCTGAGCTGTGCAATTTGAAAACAACTCTTCTAAGTCTAAACTAGGCAATGCATTCTAGTCGCTAGGCCTGCCTTTTCCCGCGCTCATCACCCATCGCCTCCTTGGATACTCGAAGCAAGTCTTCACGGTGAAACCCAAATTCTTTTCAAGAGGTCACCATTAACCTACGTTTGACGTCACCAGAGACAGATGATATCGCACCTCCAGCAGGGCTCTTTGTCATCTTTTGGCCCTGGACAACATCCATTACACGACTGAGTGTCGTGTTTATCCAGTGTTTTACGTCGTTCTGTGTGATCCTCTTATAGAGCGCCATATGCATCGCTTGTCGTCCATCGGCCGTCATGCTCAGCGCCTCGTGTATGCGCTCGGCAACGCCAGCTGTGTCCCAGGGATTGATGTGCATGGCTTCCTCTAGAGTGCCTGCAGTGCCACTAAACTCGGATATGATTGTGCAGCCGTGTGTATTCTGCTGACAGACCACATATTCCAAACTCGCCGTGCTCATTCCATCGCGAATGCTGGTGAAGAGTGCAACGTCGCCTGATCTCAGAAGCGCAAAGTATTCATCCACCGAAAGGCTCTGAGAGTGCAACTGGATAGGCATGTAGCCCAGTGAGCCATATTTGCAGTTGATCGAGTTTACGAGCGCGCTGACATTGCTCGCGTAGCGGGACTCTTCGCCTACATCGTCTTCAACAGTCGTTTGGCTGACAAGCTGCAGAAGAACAACTCGCTCTTGCCATTCTGGATACATTTCCAAAAATCGGTCAAAGGCGTGCAGCTTCTTGTCGACGCCTCCCAGTCGGTCTAGCGGGTCGCATGCCACAATAATCTTCTTTCCCGCATGAAGCTTCCTCAGACCCAAACATTTTTCAGTGACCGGCACTGACCATGCTAGGGTATGGATGTTGGAGACATTTATGCCTGCCGCTATGATATCGATGTGGACCCTCCTTGAAGGTGTATACACGCCCTTGTAGTTAGCTTGATAGTTCAGGATTCTTGAGCAGGAATTGGCAAAATGCTGCGCATAATGGAAGGACTGGAAAGCCACGACGTCGGATCCTAGAAGGCCTTGAAGGATTTCGTTACGACGAACTATGCAACGAACCAGCTCACTGGAAGGGAACGGCGTGTGCAGGAAGAAGCTGATGCGTATGTCGGGATGTCGCTGGCGTAAAAGAGCTGGCACAAGCATCAAGTGATAGTCGTGCACCAGCACGACATCTCCAGGACGATACACTTCGCTTATCCTGTCCGCAAACAGCTGATTCATCCGAAGGTAATCTGTCCATCGTTTTCCTTCAGTGAAGCCATCTGTGGGAGGATGCTGTTTGTAGTGAAGCACAGCGCAAAGGTCGTGCTCTGCATAACGCCTCCATCTAGATTGATCTCGGAGCTTGATACCGCTCTCCGAAAACTCGCCTTCGTCCGCAAGCCAAACTGGGACAGTTTTTAGGTTTTGATTTGCCAACTGCTGCTCAAGGCGCTTTTGGTCTTTGCTGGTAATATAAAGTTCGTTGAATTTCACCCTTGGTGCCGCGGTCGTGGTGGATCCCAGCAGTATCGAAGTTGGCTGTGGTAATGCTCCCGATTCACTTTCCAGTCTTAACTCCTCCCCAGCCTCCGCTGGACGGTGAATTTCTCCCGTCCATGCGACGATTGTGTGGTCCCAAGGACTACTTTCAGACAGATAGTGCAGGCAATCCAATAACGCGGAGCGATGATTCCGCTGATGTAGTTGCTGCAAGATGTTAGCACGTCAACGGAAAAAGTAGGTTTTCGGACGAAAATACCCAGTCTGATCCTTGACGATATTCCAAGGTATGAGGTACGGCAAAAGTAGCGGAGATGACATTTCCCGACAGAGTTGGCAGTCTACTCGCACCTCCACTAAGTTGCAAGGAAGGTGGTTCTTGTGCAGCTGAGCCAAAATAGTCCCTGTCATACGTTCCAAGAGCTACTCCTGGCGTCACTGGAACTCTAGTGACTGATTTCCGCTCATGTGGAGGGAGATGGGTTTCATTCGGTGTTACCGGATCCTGTTTGAAAGGAAGAAAATCGGTTAGGCTAGGTGGGCGTTGCATTAAAGTCAAGGGGACATGGAAAACTTACCATATTGAAACGTACGGGATGCCGTTGATGACAAGCTTTTGGAAAGTCGAGGAGCAAGCGAGGTAAATAAATCAGAGAGAGCATTTAAAAAGCCCCGAGATTGTTCCAGAAACTATCCCTTTTCATTCTGACCCGTCTGCTGCAACGCGCGGTTGCTCTAAAAAGGGTCCGGGCTCTCCTGATGTCATGTTTGACAGAAATCCATTGGGCAACGTGATCAGAAACTTATTAAAACACGCCCTCTGTGACACACAAAGTGAAAATGCTATGGTTGACGTAGAAATGAACGCAGTGGAAGTTCTAGTTCCGGACCAAATTCTCCGGTGTGGCGACCCCATGTGGCTCCATGCTTGGCTGGTAGTGGACTCCACGCTTCGGGCGGACGGTCTGTTGCTTCCAAGGAATCGATTGAAGCGAAAATAAAAATCAAGGTCATTCGCACACTGCTCCACCAATTATCGCGGATGTTCGCCTTGCTGACAGATGACAACGTCGGTAGGACAAGACGTGGCGGTGCGCACTATTCCTTTACCGGAAAAGGTGCAGTGGCGCAGTGGCGCAGTGTTGCAGTGGCTGCACGGTCTTAAACAAATCTCCAAGGCAGCAGGCGAGGCGAATAGAACTTTTCTTTTTGGCCCGATGGGGGCATTATCGGCCACCCCAACGTGGTCCTGCATCAATCGTTCCCCATGCTCGAAGAAACGTATCGCCTTGGTCCTTCCAGCAACTCAGGTCGTGCCGATGCCGCCACGGTCACCGGCCCTATGCCGGCGAACCGCACCCAGGAGATCCGGCCATGTATCCAACATTGGTATCCGAGTCACCGATGCGATGCTCATACACGCTATTGAGCAGTATCAAGGAGCTGTGGCAGCAACCTGCCGTCGGATCAATTCACACGCGGGCCCCCTGGAGAGTCGTCGAAGGGCTTCAAAACGGCACATGACGGGGCTGGTGCCTACCTCGCACACCTTCCCTCCTATCTGGCAATTCGATGTTGGACCGAGTACGCTACAATGGGAAGCGCCTACAAGCCGAGAGTATAGAAGACAGAAGAGGCACCAGCTTAGCGTATCGGGAATTTTTAATACGTTCGTTGACTGGCTCGAGAACCAGGGCTCGACTAACAAGCCCTTCGTACCGACCTCTATTTCGCTGTCGGAACCAGAATTTGGAATAGTACATACAGAAGCTCTTGCTGCCGAATCCTCGCTTAATCCCATCTCAGTAGCCCAGGGGAAACACCCCGATTTGATCTCATCTGTAAACGTACCGGAAGAAATCATACTGTTCAGGTCAAGCATTTCCGACTCGAACGTGATTCTTAATGGCGAGGTAGCGAGCAACATCTACGACGCTACGAAAATCTGCAAGCGGTCACTGCGTCGGAGAATCGAACGAGGGGATTTGGCCGTCGAGGCCCTCTTGGTCGCGTTGGAACCATTGGACTCGATAACCAGAAATCGCATTCCGACCGTCGAGATGGCTGAAAAGTCATCTGCTATGATCCGTCGCGGGATTTTATACGCCATGGCTGATGTCCAAGCCAAGAATCCGACGGCCATAGCCCCCAATGTGTGGCTGGCGTTCGTCGACAAGCTATGTGCTTCGAATGGCAATCATCACGACGTACAACTATTTTGGAGGTTGATGGACATAGTGCCGTCATCTCTGAAGCATCACTTCAATCTTGACCAAATACGCAACTTTACGTGCAGGGTCGTGGAAGCGCTAGCTAGTCGGCACAACATATTCGCTCACTGGTCAATTCGAGCAGCGCGATTCGGCCACGCTCTTCAGCAATTGCCTGCCTGTTATCAACAGCAGCTGGACCACGACATGAAAGCCTTTCTCTCACAGCAAGACTTGCTGACGGGGAAAGCCAAACGGATGCGATATGCATGGTTGATCATCAGGTCTTATGACGCACATATTGGCACGCAAGGTTTCATCGACATGTACCGTACATGTTTTGGTCCAGATTTCCTATTAAACGATCTACAGCGGTGGCAGGTTGTCCTCGCGCGACTATGTGCTCGGCAAACATTTGATGTCGAGTCACGCAAGCAACTTTTACAGCAAGAATATACCTCAATGCGTCATCGCTGGTCGGCATTGATGGACCATGTCATGCGGTCTAGCAATAAGGACACCGCTATGCAAGAGATCTATACCATGTTGACCGTAACCGGAGGGCTCTCATCGACAATTGAGGCACTGACATCTCCGCCTGTCCACAAAATCTGCAGGGACATGATTGAGGCAATTGCTTCAGCATGCCCCAGCCACCAACAAGCACTCGATTTGCACGACTTTATAGACTTGAAGCCTCGAGCTAGCCGAGCGCACCAACCGCTATGGTCATGGCGTATCTGGACTAAATACACCGAGGCCATCATCAAGGACCCAGAATTAGACGCTTCACGCGTATGGCAAATCCTGAAGCTCACATACACACCACGAAGCATATCAGCCAACAAGAAGCTTTTTGCAGCGGAGAACCAGGCCAAGATGGAATTCCTCAACCAAATGGCGCAATGGTTCCTGGAAGCAAAACACCTCAGCGACCGTCAGATTCTGCGCAATATACAGAGATGCGTGAACCAGCAGCGTGCTCTCGGCCACGACGTGAGCTCCCAGATCCTCGTCCGCCTAGTCGACGTGATCAGTCGCGATCTGGAGAAAGGCCAGCGCGGACGGACGTCGCGCATGAAATGGCTTTTGAACATGGTTGCCCAGAAGCATAGCGCCAAGGAAGCAAGAAGCGCGGGTATGGCATGGGAAGGATGGCGGAGCACCATTGAGCAGACTCTTGGTAAGCTTAATAAAGTACGCTGGAAGCAGCCACCTGTTTGTAGATAACCGAGGCACTTTGCGTGAGTTTGGCGTCTCGATAATATACCAGATGATTGACGTCCTTGATGCCTCCCGCGTGAAAGATCCATACTGTGATTCTCCTACTACGTGGAAAGACACGCTGCATAGTCATGTGCAGCACTCAATCTGTACAAGGTACCGTGGCATCACACCAGTAGAGGCAAGCAAGGGAGAACATAGAATTAAATCGTCATATCAAAGAAAATGCAGCATCGGCAGTCCCGATTGCAGCCAGAATCGCATCCATGAAACACACTATTTATTGCCTAAGAAACAAAAATAAAAATAAAAATAAAAAAAAATACCAAGTGAAAGTGAAAAAGAGACACAGTAACACATTGTCGAAGAACTCATACTCATGACAAAAGTGACAAGGGAAAGAAATTAAACGCGCATAACTGAAAAATCGCAGGATATCATACGAAGCAGAATATAATTAGGAAAAGACGGTAAAAAACCCCCAGTCCGTCCAGTCCATGTGACCCGTTTCTAACCATCCATATGCCTGTCCCTGACCGATACCAATACCCTTAAAAGACAAGATTTCGCCATGACATAGAGAATTAAACAATGAAATACAAGGAAGAAAGAGAAATCCAACGCTGTGCCATGTATGCAGTCATGAAACCACTGTATGATGAGAGAGTTTTTTTTGTCGTCGCCAACATGAATGATGAAGATCCGCTAGATGCTGCCTTCCGGAAACTGGGATTCGGGATGGCTCATGGATTCGGTAACTACGCTGATGCGACTGGGTGCGCCGAGGGAGGCACCGCCGGCATCACTGGATGAGGTGGCATGTCGCCTATGTGTGTCGTCGCGGGCGACTAGGACTTGCGCAGGACAAACGACAATCTTGTCGTCGCCAACACCGTTGTCGTCGCCTCGCTTGACAACCAAGGGGAAGAGGACGATGCGGACGACAGCTTTCTGGGCTTCGAGCTCCTCGTTGGTTGGGCTGGCATGACCGCTTCGCTCATTCATCATGGCGGCATCAAAGGTGACAGTTGCCGCGAGCTCGCCGTCTGCATCATATTCAGGCTGTAGAGGCGGGAGCATCATGTACTCAGCGCGTTGTGTGCGCATCTCAATGGACAAATCGACCGCTTCGCGCATGACTCTGCGAAGCTGCGACTGGATTTGATTTTCCAGATTCGATGGCGGAGGGAGAATCTTGCACAAGGTCTGGAAGATGGCTTGTGCAACAGCTTCAGTGTCCAAATCGCGCTGACTTTTAAAGCTGTCTCTCTTGGAGAGCAGCGTCAGTGTTACTGCTCGCCATTGTCGGACGGCTTGGGTAGGACCGACGTCTGTCAAGAGCTTTTCCAGAGATTTGAGTTTCTGGCGCTGCTCTCGGTCCATGCCGAACAAGTATCTGGTAAAGACGAACTCCCAGATCATGTTCATCGTCATAGACATGAAAATGTCCCGACGCTTGACACGGTCTCTAAGGTACATATCGACATCGGAGCCGTCAAGGACCGCGTTGTCGAGGCGATCAATGGTCTTCTCGTCATTGATCTCTCCAGTAAGACGACACGCACGCATGTCAGAGAACTTGGAGAAACGTAGCACCCACTGCTGCACATGTGAGCAGAGCTGTTGGCATCGATGATCAAAGTAGTCTTCGTCTTTGAGACTTAGAAACTGAGATTCGGCAGCCTTGTAATCGAGAATCTTGCGTTGCATCTGGCGAATTTGCTCCTTGGCCTCTTCAAGCTGGGCGCGCAGGTCGGCAATCTCGGCGTCCTTGTCCTGGAGAGACTGGGTGAATGTTGTATGAGTACCGCGGGCTTCGTCCAGCTCGCGGGTCAAGTCGGCATAGCGGCCACTGTCCTTGCTTGCTAGCTCGGCGTTGGCACTGGCGAGACCCTCGTTGACCTCTGTCAGACGAGAGACCTCATTTTGCAGAAAGTGCAGTGACTGTTTGAGCGAGTCGATTTCGGCGTCGCGTTCGGACAAGACGGCCGCGGCCTTTTGGCTCAGACTCTGTTCGGCATGCATGCGCGCCTCGGTCAGGAGACGGTTCTCGGCGACGAGTTGCTCGACTTTGGATTCGAGCTCGAGCACTTGCATGCTCTGGCGGCGGCGCATGCTGTGTGGACGGGTGGGAGAACGCGGGGAGCCAATGCGGCCCTCGCCATAGCCGTCGTAGACGTCAGCCATCTCTCTGTCGTCGCCCTTGGCGCGGACGCGACTCTCGTTGGCGACGGGCGGCGGCAGGACCTGCGTGGGCGTCGAGATTGAGCTGGAGCTACGTTGTTGACGGAGAGCCCTTAGGTCGCCACTCATGCGCTTATCGATGCGCCGAAGTGGAGGAGGGGTTGGGGTGGGACGGTGCATGGCCTGTGCTCCGCTGATGCCTGGACCCTCAGGCCGCAAGGCGAGCGGCTCTGGCGTGCGCTGGCGCGATCTGAGGCTGCTGCTGGACACGGACCGGCGAGCAGCTGGCCCGGCCCGTCCTGGCAGCCCTGCGGCGGCCGCGCCACCAGATCCGACTGCCGCCAGCTCGGTCCCGCTCTCAGCTGATGTCCGTAGTCGCAGTTTGTTTCCGTAGTCGTGCGGGCTGTCGCTCAGGCTGCGTCGGCCAGATGACCCTGTCGTGTCTTCGCTCGTGTCTTCGCTCCCGCTTGTGCCTCCGCTTGTGCCTCCGCTCGTCAACTGCTCGTCTGTCGTTTTGCTTGCGAGTCCAGCCACGGCTGCCCTGCCTCCTGATGATGCTAACTCTCCATAGCTCTTAGCTAGCCTCTTGCTCTTCTTCTCTGGCTCTGGCGTGGCCGTGGCAGACGAAGTATCTGGTTTACGCAAGACAGGTGTTGTGGATGGTGAGTTTCCTAGTTTCTTCTGAGTCGCCACATTGGCAGTGTGCACCCTGCCGCCGCTGGCGTCACCTGTATGAACAACGCCGTCTCCTCGTCGCTCGTCCTGATGGGCAGGGTTGCGACGTGCTTTCGGATTAGGCGATTCTGCAACAACGCCACTGTCGCGCTTCAGCCCAGGCCGGGGCCAGTTGTATTGCGCCGCAACGGCTTCAGCTTCTGGAACCTCCTGAACAGCAGGCAGGCTTCTCGTCGGTGATCGCCTAAAATCCGATTCGGAACTCATGTTTCGCAAAATGGGCTCGGCATCGTGCTTCTCTTTGAGCAGCCCTCCCACTGGATGCTTCATTCCAGCTGATCGACGTAGCAGCCCTGCCGGCTCTTTGGATAACGTAGAAGTGGAATCACCACGACTTGAGGTGGGACTCTCTGCAACCTCATTATTAAGCAGCACTCCTTGTTTCGGTGTTTCCTTCCATCCTCCGTCAGACTCTGTTAAACTTCCACTTATCGGAGTTGATAGCGCTTCTTTGATTTCCGTGGACCTTGTTGCCCCAGGGTTCTTCTCCTCGTAGTTGTCGCCATGCTTCACCCCCTCCATGATAGCCCCCCTCAGCTTTTCTGTTGCGTCCTCTTTCACGTTCTCGTTGGCATTCTCTCCTGACTCTTCTTTGACGTCTTCCTTACCATCCTCCTTGATATTCTCTCTTGGCTCTTCTGTTGATTTTTCCGTCACACTCTCCACTACACCCCCCTTTAGCTCCTCTGTTGCGTCTTCCTTCACGTCCTCGTTGGCATTCCTCGTTGATTCTTCTGTTGTGGCTTCCTTGACATCCTCCATTACACCCCCCTTTACCTCTTCTGTTGCGTCTTCCTTCGCGTCCTCGTTGGCATTCCTCGTTGATTCTTCTGTTGTGGCTTCCTTGACATCCTCCATTACACCCCCCTTTACCTCTTCTGTTGCGTCTTCCTTCGCGTCCTCGTCGGCATTCCTCGTCGACTCTTCGTTTGCGTCTCCTTTCACATCCTTCTTGACATACCCGGTCGGCTCTTCTGTTGTGACTTCCTTAACATCCTTCATTACATCCCCGCTTGACTCTTCTATTGCCTCTTCCTTCACATCCTCCTGAGCATGCTCCCTCAGATCGGCTTTTACGTCTGCCACGATGTCCTTTTTGCCTACCACCCTCAGCTCTTCTTTCGCGTCTGTGCCTTCATCTAAGCACTTCTTGTCCGCACCTTCCCATAAAGCAGGGTCATCAAAGAGGTCATCTTGCGGCTGCCTCTTATCAACAATCTTCTTCTCCTTCCCCTTAGTCATTCTCTTCTTACCGCCACCAAACTTTTCAGCCAGAAGGGCGACACCTCCAGCAATAGCCCCAACCACGGTCGCTGCTGACCCTGCAGTAGTCGATGCGTCTTTCTTATCGTCCACCTGCACTGAATCACTGGTCTGTCGTGGCACAGTTGTCCAGGCTCGATTGTCTCTATCACCAGGATCCACGCTGTCTTCCCAAGCATCATCGGCAGGACTGGTATTCTTGCCTCTGCTAGCTTCGATGTCAAGTTCGGCGACCTTTGTTTTTGCAACAGATTCCATCTGTGCTTCGATTGGCTTTTCGCTATTCTTTTCCTTTGGCTCTGGCACTAAAAGGCCAAGTTCATCGGCTCCTTCACGACGAACCTCAGGGCTATCTGGGTTATGTTGCGTGATAGGCTCATCATGTGGTGGGTCTATGTCAGCAACCTGGCTCGATTTTCCTTTTCCCTCTTGATTAGACTCTTTTTTTGTCGAAATGGCCCCGGCGTCGTCTGAATTCGCTTCTTCCGAGGCTCCTGGCTCGATAGACTCACTTGAGGGGGTAGTGTCATTAGCGACGTCGGCATGCGTGGTATCTGAAAGATTCTGTTGTGCCATAAATGTGTCACCACAAATTTCTATCTGTATGCTGGCGGTGGTATTGACTTCGAATGCAAGATCCGGAACTCCTGTTGTGCTGATGTCAAGATCCATCAGGAAGGCTGCCTGCTCCTCGCTTGATGCTGCATCTTCCGTCAATATTTCCACTACTGGTTCACAGGGGGCAGATGTTGTAGCCTGAGCAGTCTTTTCATTTCCCTTATTCTCCTTTTTGTCTGGGAGAGCACATTCACCATCCTCATTAACGGGCTGCGCAGGTATTGACACTTCCATGGCAGAGAGCAGAGTTGTTTCTTTAGCCTGAGTCTCTGCTGGCTCATCAGTTGCTGAAGGTCCCTCCAGTCCAGCCAAGACAGTGTGTGCCTCAAGGGGCGTCACTGGAGTGATTGTGCCACTGCCAACCTTGTTGTTTTCATCCTTCTTCTCAACAGGTAGGTCCCACTCTGTATTGTCGATGTTGCTCTCAATGGCTTCTGAAGGCTCTCCAAGTTCCCTCTGCGACCTAGCCTCCTCAGACTGAGTAGAATGGGAAAATGGCACCGAAGGCTTTGGTAGGTCGTCGAGCTTCTCCAGGGTCTCTGTCGTTTCTGTCGGAACGGGTTCTTGCTCTTCGGATATGAAACTCTCGGCAGGAATGATCTCGCCGCTGCGTGATTTACCCTTCTTACCCTCCTTAGCCTTCTTCTTGGAGGAAGGAGCCGATTCATTACCAGGGTCATTCTCTGCTGCTAAGTCCTGGGTCCCTTCAGGTGCATGATCAGCCCTTGCTGTATCTGCACACTCTCCAAAGGGCTCCATAGGTTCAACAGTTTCGCCGATAGGGTCTCGCGACTCTGCTACAGTCATAAAGGCGTCTTCATGCGTGGCAGCGTCTTTTTCGGCAGTTGCAGGGAATGGCTCAGCAATTAAGGGATTTGATTGTTGAGCTGTTATGGATTCTGGTTCAGAAAGCGCAGAAGTCGATTCTTTTGGGGTCAATTCTCCACCGGCTGACCTGCCCCTCTTGTTCTTCTTGGCTTTCTTCTTCGTGGGCAAAGCAAACTCATCTTCCACGTGGTCTGGATCTGCCTTTACCGCAGCATTGTCTGCAGGACTACGTAGAGCTGCAACTGATTCAGAGGTTTCTGCTACAATATCTTGCTCCACTGCAGGAAATGTCACTTCTGACTGCGGCTCCTGTGTCATCGCAGATGTTGTTTCTGGCCCAAGGCCGGGCACCACATCAGCTAGTATTGCTTCAAGTCCAGGTGCAGATGCCAATCCGGAGGCAGTCACTTCTGTCCCGGTGGCAGGTGATGCTTGTGTGTTTGACACCTCCAGCCCATGTATGAGTGCGGGATTAGCCGGTGTAGTCCAGCCAGTACTTGGTTCGCCTTTCTTCCCTCCTTCACCCTTCGCCTTGGTAGACACGGCCCCATCTTCATCAATACCTACTGCCATTGGTACTTCGGCCTCTGGACGAAGAGCATCGGTTTCTGTCAGCGCAACTGGCTTCAAAGTCATGAGAGGTTCCTGTGCTGCGGGGTCCGCCGAGATCACAGTAACGGGAAGCTGTTCCGCCGGTGTCATAGTTCCACTGCCCGGCTTATTCTTCTCCTCTTGACCTTTCTCCTCGGTTAGCAAAGCCCGTTCATCTGCTGCCTCGACAGGTAGTGTAACTTCAGAATTCGTCGGGGCATTTTCAGTAATTGTTTCTGCCGGCTTGGCGCTTCCTTCGGCAGTATCATGCAAGGGCTCGGCTGTCGGAGGCTCAATAGCAGACGTCATTTCTGAAGTTGGGTGTTCATTCTCGAATAGATCTTCAAGTTTGTCTTCCTTCCCCTTCGAAGTCTTGTTTGGGGTTGCTAGGCCAGAATTATCTTGCTGTATATCTTCCGCAGAAGTCATTTCTGAAGCTGGGGGTTCATCCCCGGATACCCCTTTTAGTTTGTCTACTTTCCGCTTCGCGTTCTTCTTTGGGGTTCCAGGGCCAGAATCGTCTTGATGTAAATCTTCCCCGGCCATCAAATTTCGTTCCTCAGATGTTAGACGCCCAATGTCCTCCATTGCTTCACCCCGTGAGCCATCACCTGTGAGCTGGATGGGTTCGTTTACACCTTCAGGAATGTCTTTGTTCTCATTGGAAAGTGCGACGGTATCTACCGCCGACACAGCGACTGCAGTGGCTGCTAAAGCTGGAGTTGTAGAGTCGGTTTTTGCAGCCTTCTTGCTGCCCTTTGATTCTTTGGTCAGTGGCCGATTCTCAGATTCAGCACACGAGGCTTCTGGGGCGGCTAGCTGTGCGGTAGTCTCTCGAGAAACAAGACTCGCGGGGGGGTCTTCCATGTTAAGTTCTACGGGCTTGGTCACTGAAACTCCCGCCACTTCAGACCGCTGCTTCTTCTTTCTCTTCTTGTCCCTTTTCGAAAGTGTCCGGTATGGAACTCCTTCACAAACGTCATCATCTGGAATAGTATGAAGTTGCGGGCTAAGGCGCTCGTCGCCAGCTTTGACATCTGCTTCATGGGAAGAATCGACGACAGATGGTGGTGTAGTTTGTGCTTTGGGTTCTGCATCAAGCTCCTTCGATTCTTGGAGGTCTGCACTGGCATCGGGATATGTCTTGATTTCTCTGTCATCCGCTCTGGCTGCTACGTCCGCCTCCACAGGTGAAGTCGGAGCTGCTGACGGGGTATGTTGGTTATCCTGGACAGGCAGGTCTGTGACAGACTGCTTAGAAATGTGAGGAACGACCTCGCCCCACGGCGAAAAATCTACTTCGCTCTTGCGGTTCTTCTTGTCCATATCGTTCGTGGATTGAACTGACTGCTGGGCATCTGCTGGCTGATCCTCGGCCACTGGCACACTAGGATCGCCGCTTGGCGGGGCAAATGATTCCAAAGAATCTTTGAGATCTCCTTTAAGAAGTGACACAGAACTCTCTGCATGGTCAGGCTGATCCCTGGGCGCTTGGCCATCTGTCATCTCGACGGTGTCGAACACCAAATTCGAGGAAATTGTTTCTGGGACTCCGGGAACAACATCACACTGTACCGCATCGCTCAAATCAGTATGCCCTGTATTCTGCGCTGTTGTTGCAAGGTCCAGGGGGTCGGCTTTTTCGTCCTCTGGTCGAGCATCAGCGGGGTAGGGGTCAATGGCGTCCTGAATGAGGATGGGCTGCTCTGGAAAGTCATCGTACTGAGAGCCCTGCTTGGCCTTCTTGTTTTTCTTCTTCTTCCTGTCCTTCTTTGACACAGTTTCGAACCGTGAGTCCCCAGCAACATCCTCCGCCTTTGTTGTCTCGGACTGCTCCAAGACCAAAATCTCTTCAGCAGGCTTTGAGCTCACATCAGCCTCCATATCCAAAGCCTTCCCATTTTCCTTTTTCTTCATATCGTCATTGGAAAGTCCAAGCCCCAATTCATATTCATTGGTTCCAACTCTGCCAGGATCCGCCTCATTGCCCTTAGCCAACGTCTCGTCGTCCATCTCACCCAAAGAGCGAGATTGATCTAAGCTGATGATCGCGGTGTCTGCCGATGTGTCACCTACTTCAACTTGGGGTGTTGGCAGCTTTTCGTGGGTCGAGTCGATCGGCGGTCGATCCGCGGGGGTGGGCTCGATATTACCTAGTTCTTGAGAATCCTGGTCTTTAGCCTTATTTTTGTTCTCCTGCTTGGTCTGCTTCAGACTAAACCCACCCCTTGGATCCTCCGTGCCAGCAGAATTTGTAATTCCTGACTGCTCGGCAGCAGATACATCATGGGTTATGGTCGAAAGCTCGTTTGAGTCTTTCAGGAGGGATGTTGTCTCACCAGGAGCATCAGCTTCCTTGATCTCTACAATTCCAATAGGTTCCGCGGCTGGGTCTGTACGTAACACTTCCTGTACCAGCTCTGTCCGCTTTTCCTTGCCCGTTGTGGAGAGATTCACGGAAATGAAAGGGTCTGCAACTTCAGCAGGAGTCACCGGTCCTTGTATTTCAGAGCCCCCGACATCATGAGAAGCGCTTTGGCTCTCTGACAGTGGAATGTCTGCAGCCTGTGCGGAGGTCGAGTTGTCTTCCCTCAGTATGTCTTTGCCATCAGGGCCAGCAGACACAACTGGTTCAGCTGTTTCCGCGGTTGAGTCCATCTGATCATTTTTCTTGTCTTCGTTCTTGATCGCTTTATCTATGAACGTGGGCTGGTCCGCCTTCGCGTCATTTGACTCGTCTTCAACACGGGCCTTTGCAACCTCGGCATCCAAAGCAAGAGAATTCTTCTTCTTCTTCTTTTTGCTCTTCTTGCCTTTCTTCGAAGTCTCGAGATCTGCTTCAGGATCAGCTGAGACAGGAGCTGAAAGCGAGGTAGGCGCAGTAGGAGTGAGAGTCTCGGCAGGATTAACAGGAGCAATCCCCTCTTCTGAAGCTAGTTCAGTCGTCAGACCCTGGCGCTTGTCCTTGTCATTTTCCCCAGTAACCTGTGGCCGTTTCTCATCTCCCCGAGTTGGGGCTGTATCAAGATCGTCTGTTTTAATTGGAGTTTCGACAACTGGAGCCTCGGAAAGAGATGTATTGGCAGCGGGTGTCTCAGTGAAGGTATCAGGCGCTGGCTCCGTGCTTTGCTGGTCTGCAGTGCAAGGTTCAGCACTCATACTTTGACGCTTCTTCTTCTTGCTCTTCTTGCCAACAGTCAGTGGCTGCTTGTCCTCGACTGGTGCCATGACAGGCACATCTGGCTCCATAGCTGGCGGAATCTCAATAGCAGTGGGTTCTTCAGTGAGGTTTATCGCTTCGATGACCTGATTTTCAGCGGGCTCGGAAGGTTGTGGTTCAGAAACTGCAGTTGCTTGACTCTTCTTTTTCTTTTTCTCGGATTTCTTGCTTATCGGAGAGGCGTTTAATTCGTCCTCGGCTGCAACCTCGACAGGCTGTTCAGTGATTCCTGTTTCCGGGGTCTGCTGAGGCTCGCGCAGGACGGCATCGGTCAAAGTTTCAATAATTGACTTCCCCTGAGAATCCACACTATCTTCCTTCACAAGTTGAGTATCCGCAGACTCAGTAGCCTGGTCATCACCGGGCAAGTTGCTCTGACTACTTTTCTTCTTGTTCTTCTTGCCCTTTCTCTTGGACGAGGCTAACTCGATCCGAGATTCCTCCGTAAGTCCATCATCGAGGGTCTTGGTCTCAGTCTGGGGTGACTCTGCGATTGTTGACACTTCTTGGGGAACCTCAAGTGGAGACTCGCCTTGTGAGAAGAAGGTCTCAGACAAGCCAGTGTCCAGAGATGGAGCGTGTTCTTCATGCGCTTTGTTGGTGATTTCACTTATCATTGGTTCTGCAGCCTCGATCTCAGCTGAAGTATCAGCAACAGGAGGAGCGCTTGGAGACTCATCACTAGGGTCTGGCACGGGTTCTTCCCACTGAGCACATTTTCCTTTGTCCTCGTTGGTTTCCTTGCTATCGGCAACAGGGGTAGAATCAGCTTCGGCAGGTTTTGTAGTTTCTGTAACCACAGGTGTATTGTCGACATTAATTACCAATGTGTCCGCGGGCAAATCAGTCTCAGGCTTCAGAGCTTCAGATTCCTTGTCAGCCCCAGTAGCGAGTGTGGGTATAACACATGATGTGTCATCCGATCGTAGGCTCTTCCTCTTCTTCTTCTTCTTGCCCTTTGATGCCACGGGTGCTAAATCAGACTCAAGAGCTCCCGCAGTCTCTTGGAGCATAGTGATCGGCTCTTCTGTCAGAGGAGGATCAGCTGCGACAGAATCATCTACCGTAATGGCTCCGGCGGCAGTTTGATCCTCAACCGCTATAGACGTTTCGACATCTTTCTCTCCTGACGAGAGATGGGCAGACTGGCCACTCTGCTTCTGCTCTTTGTCCTCGAGCACTGGCGCAAAATCATCCTCAATAGCATCCTGAGAGGCAGTGCATGGTTCTCCAGGAAGAGTTGGCTCTGCGACGAGACCCGATTCGCTGATGGGCTTCTGACTCCTGACGTCTAAGGATGTCGGTTCGTTTAAATCTTCTCCTGTTGGTAAGGCGTCGTCAAGCTCAATAATTTTCTCCTTCTGCTCCTCCTTACCCTTAGTCATTAGCGCGAAATCATCGTCACAAAGTTCGGCTTGTTCTGGTCCCTCTTGAGAAGCTAGGATGGATGATTCGGCCACGGGCATCTTAGCCACCTGAGATTGTGATTCATCTACCACAGCAACCTCGAGTTTGTCTAGGCTTGGTTCATGCTTATCGAGCTTCTTGCCTTTCCTTTTATTCTTCTTGCTCGTTGATGTGCTTGCGAACTCTGTTTCAGCTGCTTCCGCAGATTCTTGCGTGGAAGAGAGGGGATCGTTGCTTGCCAAGGTTTCGTCAATAACAGCAGGCTCTTCAGAAATGGTAGCGACATCCGTGATAGTTTCCACAGCGGGCGGGTCTTTGATTTCGGTGGGAACTCCAAGTTGCTCCTCCTGTACAACAGGCTCGGGCACTCCCTCCGAAATGGATTTTTCTATCTGTGAACTTCTTTTCTTCTTCTTCTTCTTACCCTTGGAAATGACCGGGGTAGAATCAGTTTCCACAGAAGCCGGAGCTTGTTCGGGTTCTGCTAGTTCTGCCGCTAGGCTAACATCTAGCTCCGGTAATGTAACCGACGTAGTTTTTGTTTCTTGACCTTCTTCCTTTTCAGGCGATATTGCAGTCTCCAGCTCATTCTCTGCTTGAGGGAAATATTCACTGAGTTGAAGGCTGTTTTCTTTTGTCTTCTGTTCGCCCTCAGAAGCACCTGGGGCAGGATCAATTTCCACAGACGCCGCAACTGGCTCCGGCTCTGCTAGTTCTGTCGCTAGGCTGACTTCTAGCTCCGGTAATGCAACCGGCACGATTGTCGGTTCTTTCTCCTCTTCCTTTTTAGGCGACGCTGCAGTCTCCGCCTCATTCTCTTCTTGTGGTAAGGATTCATTGAGTCGAATGCTCTTGTTCTTTCTCTTCTTCCTACCCTTGGGAGTGACTGGGGCAGAATTAGTTTCTACAGACGCAGTAACTGGCTCCGGTTCTGCTAGTTCTGCCGCTAGGCCACCTTCCAGCTCAGGCAATGCAATGGGCACGGGCACCGTTTCTTGGCCATCTTTCTCTTCAGGCGACGCTGCAGTCTCGGGCTTAAGCTCCTGTGGTAAAGGTTCATCGAGTTGAAGGCTCTTGTTCTTGCTCTTCTTTTTGCGCTTAGAAGTAACTAGGACAGACTCAGTTTGCACAGAAGCTGTAGCTTGTTCTGGTTCTGCAGATTCTGCCGCCAGGCTAGCTTCTAGCTCCGGTAATGCAACCAGCTCCGTTGTGGGTTCTTGACGCACTTCCTTTTCTGGCGACGCTGCAGTCTCGGGCTTGTTACCCTGGGCTAAAGTTTCATTGAGTTGAAGGCTCTTGTTCTTCTTCTTCTTTTTACCCCTATTCGACAAAGGCATTAACCTCTCTTCGGGTTCGATGGTAAGAGCTATGTCGGTATGAGACATTTCCGCAAATTGAGTTCCTTCAAGGGCATCCGCCGGCACAGATGCATCAGGAGAAGCATCTGAAGCGATCGTCTTATCCGACCCCGCATCCACGATGATTTCACTCGGAGGCGCCGGGCTTTCTGCAGGAGTAGGAGCCTCAGCAATTAGAGGGTTGTCCTTGGACTTTTTCTTCTTTTTCTTGCTCTTCTTGCTTGCTGATTCTAACTCTTCTTTTTGTACGATCTCGGCTGGGGTCTCCTGTGGCGAGTTTTCTGGAGCGCTTGCGACAGACTCTACAATTGCTTTTTCAGTCCTCTCTTTCACGGTACTGTCGATTACTTCTGGACACGCAACCTCGTCCTGTTTCTCATTGTCAACCAACGTGGTCGCTTCTGGATACACAACCTTGTCCTTGTTCTCATCCTCAATCGAAGTCGCCACTAGGGCAGCAGTATCTGGTGTCGTCTCGTTAGCCATCGTTCCAGCGGTGGCAGTGTCATCCACAGCCTGAGTTTCCGCGGTTGGTGCATTGGCCGGTGATGAAGAATTGTCGCTGGTATTCGACCCAGCTTCAAGAGTTGCTGATGCATTCTCTTCCGGCACAAGAGACTTCTTCCTCCCTTTCTTACCCTTCTTTCCTTTGGGAGGAGACTTGCAGTCGTCCTGGGCTTGCCGAGGCTCAGTAGGGGTTTCCATCTGGGTCGGGACTTCAGTCGACACAAAAGTACCAGCTGCAGCAGCAACAGCTGTTGCCGCCGCAGCACCTGCAAAAGGTACATCATTGCTTTTACTCGCTTCCTTGGTCTTTTCCGTTTCCCCCGCAGGCATATCATTCGACTCTTTGGGCTCAGATTCCTCCGCAGGGACGGATGTGCTAAGCTCGGATAAGAATTGTCGGCCATTTTTACCGGCTTCGTCAGTGCGCTCAGACTCCTCCACAGGGGCGGTAGTAACCTCAGATGAAGGTTGTTTGATGCTTTCACCAGCTTCCTCAGTCTTTCCCGTTTCCTCAACAGACATATCCCCCTTCTCTTTAGGCTCATACTCCTTCACAAGGACGGAGGTGCTAAGCTCAGATGAAGGTTGTTGGATGCTGTCGCGGGCTTCCTTAGCCTCTCCCATTGTCCCTGCGGGAATATCTTCCGACGCTTTGGGCTCAGATTCCTCCACAGGGGCTGTAGTAAGCTCAGGTAAGGGTTGTTGGATGCTTTCACTAGGCTTCTTGGTCTTTCCCGTCTCCCCTGCAGACATATCTTCCGACTCTTTGGACTCAAATCGCTCCACAAGGGAGGATGTGCTAAGCTCAGATAAGGGTAGTTGGATAGTTTCTATAGCTCGTGCAGGCTCGACGGCTTCGGATGGCGTCACATCATCAATCCAGTCACGAGCCTCCTCAAAAATGTCAGAGTGCGACCCTTCCATAGCGTCGGAGAAGTGCTCATCTGCAGAAGTTAAGTCGTCCACAACATCTGGCAGTAAACTCTCCATGCTAAGGTTTTTGGTCCGGGTAAGGCTGGGGCTTTCCAAGACACCCACGCTGGACACAACTTTGTTGGATTCCGTGCACTCCGTCAATGACGGGACGGAGCTAAGCAGGTATGAGCTTCTGTCTTGGGACTGGGAGTCTACAGACATAGGATCTGCCTCGCTACTTGTCCAACTTTCGTTCGACTCTAGAGATGCTGGCAGGGAGGGAAATTCGGGCTTTACAGTAGCCTTGGGCGTAGTCTCCTGCGATCCAGAGATGTCTTGGGCCGGTGCGGCTGCTGCTAGATCTGTATCGATACGGAGACCTACATTTGCAAAATCAACACGGCTGTGGCTATTTTCGACTACATCAGCAGCAGATGCGTCAAACTCAGCGGACCTAGGCTGTGGCGACTCCTTGGATGGGGGTTCGCTAGGCTCACTTGGTGGTAGAGCAGGTAGTTCGTCGACATGAGGAATAGTCTCGGCGGAGCCCTGTCGCGAGTGCTCGAGCAAGTAAAGAGGCTTGAATTCCTTGCTGCTGTCCCACGAGATGCGAGCTGCCCGTCGAGTAGCGTCCGGGGTCGTCACGGGCGATACACTGGGAGGTGATCGATAGGTACCTGGCAAATTGGGAGTACCGCCGTGTCTATGTCCAAGGCGGAGAGAAATCGGTATAGCCGTGCTACTGGGGGATTTCATCGGCACCTCTTGCGCACTCTTCCGTCGTCGATGGGAGTAGATATCACGCTTGATATTTCGCTGCTCCGGCGGTGTGTCCGGGCGACTATCAGGTAAGGTTGGCAAGTCAAGGATGGTGTTTGGCTCCGTCCTTGGGCTGCTTGGCTCGCTTGGAGGTAAGGGTAGCAAATCGCCATATTGAGGATCGATGGCGGGTTTGATTGCTCGAGGGGCAATCTCTGGGTCAAAATCATCGAAGCTTCTGGATGTGCGGGGCTTGGCTTCATCGCGAGCTTCAAAGTCCAGTTTGTCGGAGGCATGGGCGGCATTGGGGCGAGAGCTGCCAGCAACGATGGCAGCCGTGGCCAAGCCGACACCCGCGCCAAGGGTGCCGGCATTATCTAAAAAAGACTCCTTGTCCAGCTTTTTGGAATCTTCTCTGCTGTTGCTTTTGAATAATGACGCAAAAAGACCGCCAGACTTCTTTTCACTCTTTTCTGGCTCTCTGTCCCGCCCACGCCTAGTTGATCCTGCAAGGGAAACGGAGGATCTGGCCAGATCTTCTTCCCCATAGACAGAATTTCTCTTACTCTTGCGAGACGAGCTAGGGGCAGAAGCAACTGATTTAGCGTCGTCATCATCGTACAACGATGAACGTTTGCTACGCCTCTCCCGACGACGCTCATCGCCCCGGGACTCAGAGACTACTGAGCTCACTTCTTGGTTCTCCCAAGGATCTTTTTTACGATCAGGTGGATCATTTCCTTCGTCATTCAAGTCCGTGCCGCTCCGGCGCTTGGACTTGCTGCGACGTTTGCTACCGTTCTCCCTGTCACCAACTTCAGATGCTGTCGCTGAATAGGATAGGATTTCGGAACCAACAGAATCTCTCTTGGACTTGGACTTGGACCTGGACCTGGATCTCTTAGGAGTATCCCACTCCTCATCAGCCTCGACCAAGCGAATCGTCGTCTTGTCAGCCACAGAGTCTGTACGTCCCGATTTTCTAGAAGATGTATCGTCTTCGAAATCGCGGCTCCTGCGGCTCTTCTTCTTGGACTTTTTCTTCTCAGAATCGTCCCATTCAGCATCAACTGCGTCCTGAATCTGGGCATTGTCGTCGCGAGACATGTCTTTATGACGTACGGTGCTATCGAGATCCTTCTCTTCAGCTCTAGCTTCTTTGTCGCGATTGAGTTGTTCTTTCTTGCTTGATTGGCTCTCTGGGGCATCTTCAAATTCAGGAGTCTGGGATGACTCAAAGAGAAATGGGTCGGAAAGATCCATCGACTGCCGCTTAGCTTCTTTTTCACGTCTCTTCCTTTCCTCCTTGCTCAGCTCAGTGTCGGCCAGGTCATCAAATTTGGGCTTCTCAGAGGACTGCGGAACAGTTGGCTCGTCCGCACTCACAGAACTGTACCTCTCCTCCTTCTCCAGCTTCTTCTCCTTTTTGCTCAGGTTTTCGGAAGCATCTTCCCGATTATCTGCGGCAGCTGAATGACCCTTCTCGGTGATGTAGGTAGGTTCGGAGGAAAACCGTGGTTCGGAGACAGCCTTTTGCTTGGATGTAAGATCTGTCACGATATCGGTAAAGGAAGAACGGTTCCATCCGTCCCCATTAGATTCACTGGAGTGAGGGGGAGAATCGCGGCGACGGTAAGCGGGATCGTCAATTACGATATTGGGATCAAATCCAGTGTCTTTGAGGCCAGCCGCGAGTGTAGCCGCGAATTCAATGTCATCTGCAAAGCCACCAGGCATCGGCTCAGCAGTCGGGCCGACCGGCTTGGGGCCTGGAATAGGCGGCTCTGATTTCGCGTCATCGTTGAAGTCGCTGCGATGCGTTCCCAATCTGTCATGATAGCCAACACCAACGCCAACATCAACATCAGAGCTTGTGTTTTTCTTAGATTGCGAGCCTTTCAACTCTGGCTCATTGGCAGGTTCGGAGCTGCTGCCAGCAATAGCAGTAGCAATCATGTCCCATTGACTGGCTTGGTCAAGGCGAGGTCGTGACTTATCAGCAGAATCAGCTTTGCTGCCCGCAGGTTCTGAGTCCGCTCGAGACTCGGGCGTCTCGACCTCAAAGCTCTTGGTTGAGTTCTCGCCCCAAGTCACAGATTTTGCATTGGCAGAAAATGCAGAAGGATCAGATTTGGCAAGGTCACCTTTCGCTCCATTGAAATAATCGCCAGTGCTGTCCTGTCTGGGCGCTGGCTTTGTCTCGTCTTTGGCCTGCCCCGGTTCAATGTCTCGAGCAAGATCCTTCGCCCGCTCTAACTGATCAGTAACTTCACTCGTACCTCGCGACAGGCTTGGTGTCGCCTGGCGGCTAGGCACTGGGGTAGGATAAACGAGGTTCAAAACCGGACGGTCGCGCTCGCAGGATGGGTCGCGAGAAGTGAAAGTGTTTGACGACTGACTGCTTGTAAATTTGTGAAGCTCTTGGGGGTAAATCTTGTTGTCAATCTTGACGTCTGCGTCAGGTACGGCGTAAAGAACCTCGTTTGACTTGGCTCCTTCCATTACAGGCGGTGTGACGATAGCAAAAGATGATGACGTAGATGCATCACCATATTTTTTGGTGACAGAATCATCAGGTGTGGCATCTCGACGCTGCTGCTCCTCAGATGCGATTCGGTGTGCTGTATGCATTTCACGATAGTATTGATCCGCCTCATCCTGAACTGGATCTTTGGCTGGTTGAGAGTAGTCCTCGTCTCGCCTCATCCGCTCTTTAGATCGGGCCCTCTCGGTGGCAACGGCTGATGCCACCGTCGCCGCAGCTATAGGAGCTGTCGAGTGCTTTGCTGCATTGTAGATGTTTCTCGTGTCACGGTCCATGCCTTCGTAGTTATATGTGCGTGAATCAAAGTCTTGCGGAGCGTCACCAGTTGCATTCTTATCATCATCTACCGTTTGTTCGCTTCTGAAAGATCCCCTACCATTTGATCGGGCGTCGGATTGTCCCTCCCATGGCGGCTCATCGTCGAAGTTTGGCTCCCGCTCGACTGTAACGACAGCCGGGGTCAAGGGCCGAGCTTGTGTGCTTGCAGCAGATGCTGGAAATGTATCCATGACTCCATCGGCAACTTGAAACTGAAATGGGTCTGGTACAGAAGTCTGAGTGGTTGCTTGATATCTCTCGACAGGTTTACCGCCATCGACAATTTGATATTGCAGAGGATCCGGTACAGAACTGTGAGTGTTGGGTTGATATCTGTAGGCAGATCTATCGTCATCAAAGATTTGAAACTGCAAAGGGTCTGGTCCAGAAGTTTTAGCGGTGGCTTGATATGTGTCGGCATTTCTACCGCCGCTAGGCTCTTCTTTGCGTCTCTCGCCATAATCGTCATATTTCCGACTGTCCCATCCGGAGGCTTTCAAGACTTCGCTCTTGGAGTCGCGATCTCGGATCCGTTCGCGGTCTCGTTCGCGGTCACTGTCACTGCGCTTGGACCTGCGGGATGATTCTGCTTCGGGATAATGGACCACCGTTTTCTCATGGCGCTTTCGCGGGGTGTTGTCTTCGTGGCGGGAATGACGCTTGTGCTCTCTTTCTTCAGAGTATTTATACGAATAAGAGTCTCTTTTCGATTTGCGACTGGGTTCTGATTCAGCTTCCTTCTCACGGCGCCTTGAGTCTCGCTCACGGTCTCGGGTGTCGATAATTTCAATGCCGGTGTGTTTGCTGTCCTTTTCTCTACGTTCGCCATCCCGCACGAACTCCTTCGTCTTGGACGGACCCTCTTTGCGTTCCGCTCTGTCCTCGTCCTGGCGCTCGTCCTGGCGCTCCTCACGCTTCGATTTGCGATTTGAAGCGAGGGCTGCGGCGGCGGCGGCGGCGGCTGCAAGTCCTGAAAGCTTGATTCCCGAACGATGTCCAGTCTCTTCAGATTGTGCATGTGTGTACTTTGCTGGTTCGCGCTTACTTGCCTCTTCAAGCTTTTCGGTCTGGTACACTTTTGAGGAAACTGGTGCCTTGGGGCTTGGTTGTTGAAGAGGAATGGGAGCTGGGCGAGATCGATAAGGAAGATCCTGTTGAGGGTTTGTAATAGATGAAGCACCGACGTCGAGTCGGTTCTGTTCAGAACCTGGGACAGGGTACACATCGCGCATAGGACCATTGTAGACGGGTTCGGTGTCGGCGCGGCGCAACTTGTTGAAATAATGATGGTCAGCCACTGGCTGGCCCTCGCCAAAGCCGCAGGGTGTGTTGATCATTCCCCGCAGAGAATTCTGAGGGCCAAAGAGCCTGGGATCTACAACAGAGCTCTTTCTGCTGTTCCTGGCGGGGAGGCTCTCTGCCGGTCTGAAAGACATGCTGGGCCGGTCAGCCATTGAAGCGCCTGCGACTGTGGACATTGCAGGGTTGAGGGAAGGTCGAGTCGATTGGAAAGAGTGCGATACTACCGAGCCATAAGCTAGTGCGGACTCTGCCTCGCTAAAATCTTCCTCCTCGTCAGAAGTATCTTCCCAGTCAGAGTCGTCGCTGGAGTCTGAGTAGGCACCGTGCGACACTCTGGAGCTGCCGATACCGCGCGACTTGGTGTTTCGTCTCTTTTTCCGGATTTCGTTGACGGCGGCCGCTGCCACTGCCAAGCCGGACGGTTTTATTCTACCTGAAGCCCGCAAGTCATGCTCGTTCTGCTTTCTTGCAATATCGGAGAGCTGGCGACCGATAGCCAGGATTTCCTCATCTGTCTTGTCCCTTTTGAGATTACCAGGCCGACTTCCGCCAGTTGCTTCGCTCCGCTCATAGTCTCGTGTGCTTCTTCTATCTCTCTCCCTGGCATCCTGCGTTGTGTAGCCGCCGGAAGTAGTGCGTTTCTTGTGGAACTCACGGCTTCTTCTGCGAGGAATATAGCCACTTCCGTAAGCCAAGTCGGAGTTGACGGACGAGGATGAAGAATTGCCGAAATACAGCACGCGACGCTTCTTAGTCCGGCCGTTCCTTCGGCGACGGGCCCGATGCTCTGATGGTGTCTTCCAAAACGTGCCGATGATACCGCCGAACCGAGTCTTGGTTGGGTAGTGGCGGGATATGTCGAGGAGTGAGGATGCGACGGAGCTAGACGAGTATGAGGCCGAGCTATCGGAAGCAGCCCTTGATCTAAGATGGCGGTCCTGTTGCTGGTATTGTTGCAACGTATCATCTCGGTCTCTATCTCGGTCGCGATATCGGTCGGGATTCCTATCTCGAATGCGGCCTTGATCGCGATACATGGTTCTGTCTCTATCGGAAAAATCACCAGGGCGCATTCTCGTCGTCGCGTTCGCTGCTGGTGTCGGGTTTGAAGAGTAATATTCTGGGTAGTGTGTATAGGAAGCCACGTTTGGATTCATATTTGTGTTCGTGTCCGTGTTCATGTTCATGTTCATGTTTGTGTCCATGTTCATTGGTTGAGGTGGGATGAAGGCAAGATTACCGCGAGAGTCCCGGCTTGGATCCCGCCTCCGCCTCCTGGAGCTCTCAGGGCTCCAGCGGTGGGAGTCTCGCATCATGGCCGCCGGTCAGTCGGCCGGCTAGGGCGGCGATGCATCTGCCTATTGTCTTGTCTTGGTCTGGGTATCAAGGCGTTTGGTCGAAAAGGGGTGGATGTTCTTTAGCCACAAGGCGCGACAGGCGAGACAGACGAGACAGGCGAGACAGTGCAGTCAACCATCAGAAGAAGAAGGGAAAGGGAAAGGGAAACGAGAAATGAGAAACATGCAATCCACCTCCCCCCGGCCCCGGCAGCGTGGTTAATGGTAATGTTTTGATCTTGGGCTGAAAAGCTTGGGCCTTGGTTGGCCACGGGTCGGGCTCCTCACCCCAGTCCGCCTGCAGAGTTGCAATAGCGGTGGCTGGGCCAACGCAGAGAGCTAGCTTGACAGGATGCATCAGCGATCAAAGCCCCAGTGCAAGAGTGCAGAGTGCAGAGTGAGAGTGGCACAAGCTGGCATAAGAAGCTGGCATAAGCCATACATAAACTGGGGCCTACCGAGCCGTGGTGGGGCGCACTACTGCGCACTGGGCGGATGGCGGGAGGCGACAGATAACGTTAGCGTTTTTTTATGCAGCCGCAGGAGGCGTTTGGCGTCTACAGGAGGACCGTACGTGCGTCTGTACAGACTACATCCTGCCATCACCACCACTTTTCGTGTC
Organism: Balansia obtecta B249; assembly: GCA_000709145.1. Taxonomy (NCBI): domain Eukaryota; kingdom Fungi; phylum Ascomycota; class Sordariomycetes; order Hypocreales; family Clavicipitaceae; genus Balansia; species Balansia obtecta. Next base: position 43,246 of record JFZS01000134.1, read on the forward strand.
TCAGAAGAAAAGTTGAAGCGGCAGTCGCCCAGCGCATGGTGTCCCCAGACCTGGCCAACCTGGCCAACTCATCAACTCCCCCATGCTAGCCATCCGCATTCCTTTGCCATGTGGCCGTGCCCTTTCTCCGTCTCGACGGGACACTAGCATCGAGTTTGGCGCCTCCTCCTTCGAGCCGGTCGGTCAACATTATTTCATCGGCCACCGGCTCGCCGTTACCAACGGGGTACTATGGCGTACTGAGTGCGGCAATCAGGAGATGGTGTCTGTCGTCTGTCCTCCAGGGTGTTGACCAAATTATGTGCGATCAACAGGACCATGCATGCCAGCGTGGCATGCATGTTGTGTCCTTTTGACGGCTGCAGGATTTGCCACTTGGAATCAAATCACACCCCATCAATGACCTACCCGGAAGCAAAGACCGAGTAGTCAACATGTGGCCAGGCGTTGAAGCGTCTATTGGGCGCGCAAAAAAAAAATGAAAAGAAGGAAGGAAAGAAATATAAAATATGTAAAATATATATAAAAAAAAAATAGAAGCATAGCTCCAAGTGTGAACACTGTCTCAAAGCGAAAGAACATCACGGTCCCTAGTGTCAAACTTGCTTCGTCAAGTCCAGTCGACTTTATCGGCACTGCATACACTCATCTTTGACCAAACATCTCACACCATCCTTCGCGCAGTAAAACAAAATTGCCCACCTGATACAATTATCGATTAATCATACCGCAAAAAAAAAAAAAAAAAAAAAAAAACACCATCATAAATCGGAAGCAAAAGACCAGGAACTAAACCGCAAAAAAACACAACTCATCCGTTAAAATCCAGGAACAACCTTGGCTCTGATGTGCAACCCCCCAATCGGTTTCACCGTAGGTGCGAATCTTATGAGCAGCTTTTTCTCATCCTTGAACTCCTCATCTCTCAAGGAAAACTCAAATCTGCCCACCCACGCCGCCAAAAGACACGCAAATTCCGACCTCGCAAAGCTCGCGCCGATGCAGCTCCTCGGGCCATGCAAGAACGTCAGAAACGCATAATTACTGCTCGCTCCGCCGGCCGCTGCAGTCTTGGCATCTGTTCCGCCCTCCGCGAGCCACCGTCCAGGCTTGAACTCCAAGGCATCGGAACCCCAGAAGGTCTCATCGACGTTCGTGCCCCAGGGTGAGAGAAAGACGACGGTTCCCTTGGGGATATGCTGGCCGTCAATGATCGTATCCTCGACGGCCTCGCGGATTGTGCGAGCCACCGGGGGCGTGACACGAAGCACCTCGTTACACACGGCATTCAAATAAGGCAGCTTGTCGATGTCGGTGCTCGTGATGGCGGTATCGCTATCCAGCGGAGGCAAGTTCTCTCGAACCTCGTCACGCAGGCGAGTCTGTATGTCAGGCCAGATCGACAACAGGTAAATCGCCCAGGTTAACGCCGAGGCAGTGGTGTCGTGGCCCGCAGCCAAGAACGTCATGAGTTGATCAATGAGGTTGTCCTCGCTGAAGAGGCCACTCTCCAGTGCCACGGAAAGAATATCAACATCGGTACGCTCCTTCTCATTTGCCATTTTGATTTTCTTGTCGCGAATGAGGTCCCTACACGTGCCCCTGATGGTGCGGTTCGCCCTCTCGAGGATCCTGTTCCTCTTCAGAGGCAGCCTTCTCAATAGCCAGTCCGGGAGCAACGAATGGAGAAGAACACCTATAAACATCGGTTCCGCCTTGGTCACCAGGTCATGGTATTGCGTGGCTAGGGCACTGCTCGGATCCTGGATGCTCCCGAAATCGACGCCCATGCCTGCCAAGCCAATGATGTCCAGAGTGCATCGGCTCGCCCAGTCCAGCGCATCGAGATGCGCAACGCCTTCGCTGTCCGCCTTGAGAGACATGGCCTGCGCCACCTCCCGCGACTTCTTCCAGAACACGGGATACAGATCCTTGACATGACGGAACGCGAAAGCCGGCATGAGGTTCCGTCGCTGTGCCTTGTGCACTTCGCCTTCGGTAAGGAGGATTCCCAAACCAGTGATTGGAGAGAGCATGCTGCGTACGATGTCTGGCCTTTTGAACTGGTAGCTTTTCGTGACGGTCGTCTCGGCGAGACCCTTGTTGGAGAAAACAGCGAGGCGCTCGACGTTGAAGAACCAAAAGTACCGAATGAAGCCTTGATTGGGAATCGTCGTCATCCTAATCGCAACGGTTCAAAGCATTAGCAATCCAAACAGCCAGTATCGACAAACGCGAAAAATAAAATAAACTAAAATAAGAGAAATAGGTAGGCAATTCAGGAGACCGATGTCATACCACTCTCTTATAGGCTCCCTCCCCGGTTCCGTAAATCTTCGCCCATGGCCAAACAGCCAGTGCGCACCATCTGGAGTCGGAAGGTGCCTCAATGGCGAGAAGTAATGAGGATAGATGAACACCGACCATACAGCCCACGCGAATACCGCCGTCATCCACACGCCAGCAAAGGCCTCAGCTAACACCAGCCGAGATTGCACCCCCTCCACGAATATGAGATACGCACATCCTGCAAGCGAAAGGGCGGTAACTCCAACCCCGGAGAAACTCATACCGAGAGGATTTTTGATGTCTCCTCAACTCTTCTCCTTTTCTTCCGCTTTTTGCCGATTTTTTTTTTATCATCACACGGAATAGATTTGAACTATGAGAGGGGGAGGGGAGGGAGAGAGAGAGACAGATGGTGGATGTAATGAAAAAGGTGGTGGCAGGCTCAACACCATGGAATGATTATTCCTGTACAAAATATTGTGAACCGAGGTTCTTCAGAAATGTGATTGGCCATGTGCCATGGCTCTAGTCTTGCCGATCATGGTTAGATTCAGCCGTTAAAGTGATGTCAGCCCGGTGATTCCGCCGGCGATCCGTTCAGCTTCGGGAAGCGGCTCCAAACAAAAGTCCGTCCATTAATTGGCCACTTACCAGGCGCCAGGCGAGAATTTCCAACGAGTTGCGAGCCTAGCCGGATATCTCTTTGTAGCTTGACACTTCTATCCTACAATATTCTGCTATAAGAGAGCAAGTACGTGGTATATGGGAAAGGAACATCAAATTCTTTCATTGGTGTATTATCAATCAATCTATGCCAGGACCGACTTTGGAGCATAAGACCGCGGGGTGCGTGGGGGCTACATGTAACACGAGGAATGGAGTGAACACAACTCACTTATTACAGGTACACACTGAGAATATATATATATATATATATAACTAGTGTTACAGAGTATAGGTAGCATTATCAATACTTATAGTTGGTGTCTTGGCGCACTTATGGGATACACCTCCGTAGAACACATTGGTTTATTCTGAGCGCGGAGTCATGCAGGTGGCTCAGCGGCTCGTAAGGAAAGAAAGGAGGGGAAAAGGGAAGGATAAAAAAACAAGGGAAAAGGAAAGAAAAGAAAATAGGCGTGGGGGCCTAGGAGGACCGCGCGTTATTTGATACCATTCCCAAAATAGTTCATTAACACTAAGCATCCATTAATGTCCGCTATTGCCGCAATCATCGCTCTGTTGCTTGTTTGTTTGCCATCGCACTCAAGCACATATATACATGTACACAGTCTATAACAAGGGCAATAAAAAGTAAAAAAAGTAAATGGACCAAACCAGCCGACCGCCTGAATCATGCATATGCTATTCAACTGCAAAAACGCCATGTCATGTCACTGTCCTTATGCCCCCAAACGCCGGGAACCAAACAAAGTGGTACAAAATGGTGCGCTCACAATGAAAGATCCATCACACACCATGTGACTGTCCTCTCACAAAGGGAGTAGCCTTTCAACGCAATCAGGGAGTGAGACCGACTATAGAGAAACAACAGCAAAATATAGAGCATGAAAATGTCACGAGTGTTGCCATAATTCGTTGAACTTGCCTGCGGTATGACCAAGTAAGGCATCTATCTGCTGTATGACAAGGAAGAGTCTAGAGTTAGGTCGCGACTTCACCACGGCCGATTCCTACTCGGTCTAAGAGGCGAAATTTCTGTATTTGTTGGTCGTTGCGCAGAATTTTCCATGCCGGACAACAGGGAAGCATGAACGCTTGCCGACGAGACAGGGGCGGCGGAAGAGTCGGCACGAGGTTGAACTCGCGATTGCAAAGGATTTGGTATGCTCCGGTCTCGCAAAGACGAGCCATTTACCACAACTGGCATCGTAGAACCACTAGGTCGTCGTGCTGACATAGTAGAATCTGCCTGTCCATGCATCTCGTCTGGGCTGTTGAGCTGAGTCGTTGCTTCGCCCATGACAAGTCGAGGTTGTAGCCGCTGTGCAAGAGACGACGGTGTTCGCCTCGATGCTGCTGAGTGTACTGTCCAGGAATTCTCTGACAGTAGCTCCCGAGAGGGTGCGCCAAATTGGCCAGAGGGGGTCGATTGAGAAGCAGAGTGAGAGTGCGTTGCCCTCACGTCGGAAATCCGCTCTTCACCAGAAACTGGACCACTGCGACGTTGTCGTGTTCTACGTTGATCTTGAGTACCTGCATCATCTGGTGGGGGCCGACGCTCTGCAGTTCGAGCCGCGCGATTGAAGAGCTCCTGAAGTTCAGGTTCTGTGATTTGCCTAGTAGCCAACCTGGCAAGCAGTTCATCAGAAATTCTAACGAGTACAGGTCAGCCTTGGCCCATGCAAAGTGACCAGTTCATGGCACTTACCCAGTACCACGCATCCTCATCATGCTGAGGAATGTCCTTGCTGATCCGTGCGAATGCTTGGGCTCTGACTGCAACTTGCATCGGCAATACGGACAGCTGTCTGAATCCTCAAGCCATTTTTTGATGCAGTGGTCTCCGAAAACATGCTTACAAGGTGGCAGCCGAAGGGGTGCCTCGTTGATGCCTTCTGGACTTGCTACGCCATAGTCGTTGTAGCAAATGACGCACGCTGTATTTAAAATGTCAGTGCGACATCCTGAGAATGTTATTCTCGCACAACTTACTCTTCTCATTTGTCGGTAATGTGGAGATTTCAACACTTTCCAAGGATTGTATTGCCGCTTTGGATGCCACTAGTTTGTTCGATATGCTGCCACGAAACAGTTGCATTTGACGTGCAATCATATCATCAGTGAGACTAACTCGACCGTGGGGCCGAGGTGTTGGTGCTGGGTTCTCGGCTGGCTCATCCCGAGACCTCAAAGGGTCAGAATCAGATTGCCTAGAGATCATGGATCGTCGAGCCCGAGAATAGGCTTGTCGGCGGCGATCCGGAGCTGGAGATGGAAGCCCTGTAAAGTCTCTATGCTCAAAAACGGAAGCATCTAAGCCACTAAAGTTAGTCACAATGCGACCTAAGAATGACGTATATGCTTGCAATGTCTGACATCGACTAAAGCCAGACCCTCGAGCCGAAGCTGAACAAGAGGAAGAGGAAAGTAAGAAAAAGGAACCAAAAACCCGGATAAGTGATAGTTTTTGTATGAGAAACTGGAGTTAGAGACGAAAAAAAAGTAAATTTCGTCTATATGCAATTTGAATTGAGGCTTGTTGCTTACTTGGCTGGGTTCGTAGAGTCCTCTCTGAAGCTGTTGACGAACTCTGCGTTGGGCGGCGAGGGGAAATCGGAGAGAGTGGATAGGCGAGCACTGTGCCTGGCAAGGAGGGATTAGACGAATGCGACAGATTCCCTAGCCGGTTTGAAATTGAGAATAGCGAGGGAGTCGTTGGAAGAGAATCTGAGGTTGCACCAGGTGACGCCCAATCAGCTGCCGGAGGCGGCTGCAATGTCAAACCTCCTGTGGCTGATTCCATGCTTCCCAATCCATTTTCTGGTGCCGAAGACACAGGCGGCACATCTGCAGGGAGACTGCTTCCTGTTGCATGATTCATCAAGCCCGACATGGACTGCAGATCCGAGGGCCAATATATTGAATCCGCAGAGAATCCGGTAGTAGATTCTGGGTTCTGCAACGCCCGAAGACTACGATCTGGGTGAGGCAGAGCGGTGTGTTGGCTGGATTGTGTAGGTTGCACGGCCGAGTTTGTCGGGGTTTGCTGATGACTGAGATAGAACGGTCCCAGTGGCATTGTTTGAGCATGCCATGGCGACATGAGCGACGTGTGGGCATCAGCCATCCAAGGACCTGGGGAGGTTTGTATCAATGGATCGCCGGTCGAGGCCAGTCTCTGAGAACCACTTGGGACGAGGTTCATCTGATCCATCTTGAGCCAAGTGCAGTCCAGCGAGTCGCTGGACCACTTCTTTGCAAAACGTCTTTTATCGGCACGAACAGCTGATGATCTCAATCAGTGTGGGCTTACAACCGCCACAGGCTGGCCGCAGACGGGAGCCCAAAGATGCCAAGCACGAACTCGATCAGCAAATAGGCTGACGCCGAAGCGAAGTAGTATAGTGATACTTGAGCTAGTTGTGTTAGAGAAACACTCCTGACGCTTGCTGTCCTTGCACGCCTGCACGCCTATTGTTTGTCAGTTCTTGTTGCACGTGGATCTCGACGCTTTCCTGTTGATTTATTGTGCCGTGTCGGAAGTTGGACCAGGCGTAACAGGCATGGAATGAAGCCAGCGACGATACGCAGGTGAGCGGCACCGCTGCAAGAACGAAAGTCCAAAGAATGTCTGGTTGAGTAGAATCGGTCTTTAGGAATTTGATTTGCTATATGGCGGCGATAGATTACAAGAAGCGAGAAGTCGACGCGGCGACTGCGTGTCTTAGTCGAGCGTGAAAAGGATCTGAAAATGGCGCGCGGAGCTGGGTCGCTGGATAGCTAGATTACAGGGCGAGGGTAGTCGTTGGTGACAGGATGGATGGATGGTCGAGATTCGTGCAGGTAGGTACGAGACGACGAGAATGATGAGGAGACTGCCAAGACACGGACATAAATATACCAAGAATCTGGACGAGTACCTACCTACCTAGATACCTAGGTAGGTAGGTAGTAGTGAGGTTAGGTGGATACCTTTATGAGCAGGAATAAAGGTCGTATCGTGTGCGTGATGTGATGTTGGGTCCAAGCCGAGGCAGGAGCGCCCCGTACAATTTATAGACCTTGATCGTTGCCGAGATATAGAGTTGAGATTTGCGGTATTTACGACGGCAGATTGTGGACTTGTACAAACAGCAGATCTGGCCAGAGCAATCTACCAGCAAAGCCTGAGTTGGAAAACACGCTCGGGGACTTAAGCTTTTGTGATGTGAGATGGACGAGCAAGAAGTTCAAGCCACAAACGAACTCATACAACAGGGTGAATAATGTCAGAAGCTGCTGTTTAGCCCAAAAGCTTAACAATGGCAAGAAATGAGTGGAGACGGATCGGTTTCGTCGGATGGCCAAGAGGTACAAGCGAGACAAGCCGGAGAAGGAGAAGGTTCTGTCTGCCAACACGGTCCAGAGATTTTAGACGGAGGCGGAACACATGATGATGAAGCTTGAACCTGTGACTGGAAGAGGCGGGCCAGAAGCGGCTGGATTTCGACGACAAGAAGCTGGTCCGAGCAGCAAACGACACCTAGAACGGGCGACAAGCACAAAGGCTATAGCTCGAGAAAGGCATTGGCACGGGTAGTCGGAGGGCGCGGAGAGGCAACCGGGGGGTCAAGTCTGTTCTTGCCTGCGATCGTGGAACATGTGTAAGTGTAGGAAGAAGAAATCGTCGGAGGGAGGCGAGGGGGAAGGGAAGCGTCTGGACAAAAGGCACCAAAATGGCAAGGTCAGTGACGGCCAGACCAAAGCGGGAACGGTGATTCAGGTGCATTGAAAAGAGAGAGCGCAGGGACGGGTATGAAGCCGACGCCAATAGGTGTCAGAAGATCAAATATTAAAGGCAAGGCACCACCGTCCAGCCGGGCTTGTGAGCGACTGGCACACCGGGGCCAACGTACCAACGCCAACCAGGATCCTGGCTGGCTGGCTGGGCTGGATGGCCGTCGTCGTATGTGTGAGTGAGTGAACAGAGTGAACAGACAGAGGAGGGGCGGAGACCGGTGGGCGACGGGCGACGGGCGACGGGCGACGGGCGACGAGCGACGGGCGACGAGCGCATCGGGAAGAGAGGGGCAATAGGAGTTGGGAAAAGGGCGAAGGGCGAAAGGGCGGGAGAACGCGCGAGTCTTCCTTCCTTGTCTCTCTCTCTGCACACAGACACTCGCCTTGGCGGTGATGTGTGGGTATTTGAATGAGCACTCCTATCTCTCACTCTCAATAATGGCCATTGTCGCAGCAGAATGTCGGAGCGGCATGTCGTGGTGGCATGTCCGGGTCACCACCAACCCGTCCGGCACGGGCTAGTTGGGGTGTCTGGGTGTCTGGGTGTCTGGGTGTTTGGGTGTTTGGGTGTCTGCCAAGATGGCAGGATGGCAGGATGGCGAGATGGGGTCTGGCGAGATGGCGGCGGTGCTCGAGCAAGGGATGGCGCGCGCAGACGCAAACGAAAAAAAAAAAAAAAAAAAAAAAAAACAATAACTCGCAACGCACAGCTCAGCATCATGCCGACTGGCCATGTGTTTGCATCATTGACCTTGCCCAGCGTATTGACAAGCGTCGGTGGGCGGGAGGCAAGTCAGGAAGGAGCCATCTGGACTCACGTACCAACTCCGTACTCGTTACTCCGTGCTTGCACCTTCCCTTCGAAATTCTTGTCCCACGATACAGACTGCACTGGCATCTGAGAACAGTCCTGGGCTTGCTTCTTTACTCTCATCTGCATTAATCACAGTCGCCGACGTCTCCAACCAAAGAGCAAGCGCCGGCCAGCCTGGTATCGGTCTTATGATTAGTCTTGCACATATCACTGCACATACGCACCGGGGATACGCGGCTCGTCACCCCTTGTGGCCATCCATGCGCGGAGAATGCTGGTAGTGCATGTTACAGCACAGGAGAGACACGGAGTGAGTGGCTCGAAACGTTGGGTTTGTACGGAGTACGGAGTGCACAAGCCAGCATGGAAGCTCGGGCTTGGACTTGGCCTTGTGCTTGCTTGACTTGTCTCTTATTATTATTACCCCTCCATGCCGCAGGCAGGCATACGCCATATTACGCAAGGCCCCATGATTCAAAGGACTAGCTACTCGTCTGCATACATAACACATGCCGCCGCACTGAGGCTGCACCAGATTCGGAGGTTGGCCAACCTGTGGAAACATGGAACTTGACGTACAAGTGAGAGGTGAGGAGGCCCCGTCGAAAACAGGAAGGCGCCTCACTCGCGCACCATTTTTTTTTATTACAGCAAAAACAGTGACAAATCAGGGATGACAACAAGCTGGAGTAGGCACGCTGAAGGAGAAGAGGCGGGGCAACTCATTGTCTGGGTCAAATGTTCATTCCATGACAAGGTGCATGGTGTGAGGATACGAGGGCAATGGCGCCTAATATTGCCAACCGAAGACAATAGAAGACATCTGCCCCCATGATGGGCAAAACAGGTTGGCAGAGCGAAAATATGGGCACTATGCCGACGTATCATGTCTGGATCATGGAAGCAGCAGAGAAGATTGCTAAATTGGCTTGAGCTGGGTCGGTCTGGTCTCACTTGGTCTGATGCGTCGGATGCTCGCACACACTGAACCTGAAAAATGACTGACTCACCTGAACATGACTGACACTAATAACAGACAAGAGCACAAGGAAAAAGTAAACTATTTCCTGCTTGGGCGATGCGACCCTGTTGGACAGCCACACTCTTAGTATTACTTTGAATAATGACAAGCTACTACTGCGTGTGCGCGCGCCGGTTGGCTGACGTGCTGACGTACTCTGTACAAAATGGACGACATCGAAGATGGACGACATGGGCCACTATACCGAGTACTGGCAGTATTAAATGCCAGTACAGAACTTCCCAAGTCGTGTTGATGCAACTGCGGCACGCAAGGGTCATGCTCGGCAGGTTTGGACTGTCATTATCACCGGCATGGCTAGCATCAATGTGGATGCCATTGATTATGTGACAGGACTCCGGCAGCTCTTGTCAGTTCATTTCATTCACGCTCTTTGATTTGTGAAGAGCCACAATGCTGTTCGCACTCGATTAGGTCTTGGGACTCAAGTGCCAGCAAACGAGTCAGTCAATAGTAAGCAGCGAATGGACGACTACGAGTCGTACAGCATCCGTGTCTGGCGGTGGCTAAAGCTGTGGTCCACCGATCAAAAAATCATGGATCGTCATTACATTTTACAGGAAGTCAACTGGCTGGGGGGTGTGTCCCCACGATGGCTGGAAAAGGTCCAGAACAACAAATTTTCCTACTTGCTGGACTATGTCTGGAGCTTTGCGCATCAGACTGACAACACGGCCGACTCTTCATGTTCATCTCGCCGCCAAGATGATAGTAAACGCTTCCGACGCATCCTTGGGAATCATCCAGTGATTTGCTTCGCCGCACTTGTGCTAGCCTCGAGCAAATTCCCCCTTTTGGCTCGGCTGCTTATCGGTGCCGATTCGACCCAAGCCATTCAAGCCCTCTATCCGGACCTTCGTGCCAGTCTCCTGGCCGGAGTACTTAGACCCCATGACACGGTGCAAATCAGCCTAGGATGAGTTTTTCTCTTTGGCTCCAGACCGACGCACTCAGCCAGAGCTTCTCTGGATGCCCGATGGCAACTTACCAGGCGCCAAGCTCAAGCTCGTTCCGAGGGTTCTTCATCTGGAGAACGCGAAGCAAAGCAACACCGACACAAGGAGGACATGCATGATTCCGGCCGCAGGGTGATATGTGAGTCGGTGCGCATCTCCATGATGCTACCCTTCCAGCACAGCCGTCTCTTTCCTCTTTCCCTATGCGACGTGAAGTGTCGCTGTCTCTCATTCTGCGCCAAATGCAAGCTAGTTACTCAACCCAAGCGAATTCGGCCCCGCGATGCAGTTGGCCCAAGGCAGGCAAGGCCGTACACGGAACCAGAGTACGGCATGGAGGCTTGGATATGCATCGTATGACGAGCGGCGGCCGGTAGGCTTTGCTTCACCAAGCTTTGAGCTGGTGCGGGACAGGACACGCCAGATGAATAATGATAACCTCTAGTGCCGTGTACTCCGCATGCTAAAGGGAAAACGCTCGGAGCCCAAGAAAAAATGGATGTGGATCGTGATCGAACATAAGAACACGACAGAAATTTATCATGGGTTTCTAGACTCGATCGATAATGTCAAAGTCAATCCGGGCGCGGCAGCCTGCGCTAAAGTTTGCCCTTATCAACCCTGGTTTGATTAGGTTTGTCCTGGCTTGGAACCCATATGTGAAGACTTTGTCGCCAGCTTACAAATGACGCCTACAATATGGATGGAGTATTTCCACTTTTCTCGCCCTTACATGACATATGCACATTATATTCCTTGACGACGGACGACTTGTCGAGACCGTCTCCGCACTCTCCGTCTGTACAAATATAATACATATGGCAAGACTGCGGCAAAGCATATGCATGTCAGATTAGTATTAGTCACTGACATGCAAGCGCTCTTTTTTCTTCTTCTTCTTCTTCTTCTTCTTTCTTCTAAAGTCACATGGGCGCGATACTGACAAGTTGTAATCGTCGCGCCTAGTATCAGTAGGATCGCTTGATCTTTAAGTTCGCTTTCTGCCCGCATATTAGCTGAGCCTGATGCCACGGGTGTTCCAGGAACCGGTAAACATGGTTTTCCGACGACTTCGATCAGTTACCTGTTCTAGTATATCTGGGATGGTGTTGTTGCGGCCATGGTCTTCTTTTTCCTCCTTGGGGTGTGCTCTCCATATGTGCAGTGTCCAGCATTTACAACAGCCATGGGTGGTGTTGTTGGATTGGACTATGATTGTGATTTGGATTAACCACGCAATCCTGCGCTCAGTGCATAACAATACAGGCCTAAGGAGCAGTAGTGTTTGTAATTGACATAGATGCCTTGTTCGCTACATACAGTCCCTACATTAACGTACAAACATGTTAAGTGTACTAGCGAAGAGCTTCTGCTAGGAATCTAGCTTCCATTCGTATTAGGCAAATATAGACTAAAGGACAACAACCCAGGCAAACCACCCACGAACTGCACTACACGCAGCCAACTCTGCCAAAAACACTACTTGTCGTGCTTTCGCGAAACCCGCCTGAAGCCTCACATGTAAGCCAATCACCATGATCCCATTACAAGCAGACACGAAACATTCCTCAACAATAGTCTCGGCCAAGTCCCATCAGCCCCAACTTACACCACTCTTGGCATGGACGTCCAATCGGCAAGGTTCACTAGTCAGTTAGTACGACGCGCCACGGCTGGACCCTTAACTCGCCTCTTATCATGTTGATTTTTTTTTTTTACCATCACAGCAAGACGAGCACTGCCGGCTGTGCTCTTCGCCGTCACTGATCCTTTTCGTACGTGTTGGTTTATAAGTGTAGCCGAGGTCGGATACGGGCTGCATAGGGTAGTTGGCTGCGTACAAGGGGAAAGAGGCTCGAACAAGTAGACTGATATGCACTTCATACGTCTTGCCTTTGACAAGTCACGATATAGTTGGATGTTTTACATTGGAGCAGGTTGGATCGTGATGATGCTCAACTTCATTCTTTGCGTGACAACCCGTCCGTAGTAGCTGAGGCATGGCTTGTCCTGGCCCCGGAAAGAAATCTACAACGCCGCCGGCTGCTTGATGACAGGCCATAAAACGCACCTCTTGTGACTACTTCTTCAAAAGTCTATACTTGCCGCCCGACAGCTCGAGCTCCGCATCTGCAATCTTCTCGCTCAGGAATTCCTGCAACTCCTCGTTGCTCCACGTGCACCCGTCCGGAATAAGCATCTTCATCATCATCGCAATCTGGCCCAAAGGCATCGCAGGGCTGGAATTCGTCAACATCCCCACGATAAATTGCCAATAGACTGTCCGTCGTTCCTGCTCCTTGGGATCAATCTTGGCCTTTCGTGGTGAAGCTTGCCCTGGCTCTGCGCCGCCACCGAAAGATGCCCCCTCCTCACCAGCATCTACCGTTTCATCATCATCTTCTAGCCGCTCGAGAACCACATACGTCTGGTTCCCTGCGTCTCGAAGGACGCGTTTAGAAACCCAGAAGCGCAAGGCGGAGTCTAGCAGATCCTCGTCGATCATGAGCTTCTCCCATAGGTCATTGAACGTGCGCTGTTGCGAAGCAGATTGGCCAGTTCCATCATCCTGGAAGGCATACACGACAGCGGCTTCGTACGTTTTGCATGCAACTTCAATGCTTCGATCTTGAAAATCAAGCTGAACGGTTGCAGAGCCGATATGATCTAGCCACGCAAGTTTTCGTGACGATTTTAGTTTTTCGAAGCCAGCCTCGTACTGGGCTTGGATCTCCGCCACGGGACCCGGTACCGTAAAAGGCCCCTTGGGAAGACTCGGCCAAAACAGTCGTGACAAAATCTTGGAATGGTACGTGATTGAGTTTGTTCGTGTTCGATGATGATCGGCCCCCCGGATATTCTTGCGAAGAAGAGCGTCGACTCGTTTGGAATCCAAAATATCTTTGACCATAACGTCACAATTTTGCAGCGCACTTTCTCCGAACCTCTTCTTGAGCAAAGCAAGCACTTTAATTTCTTGCTGAAAGTTGGTTTGTTTCGAAAGCAATCGTTCAGCCATAATCATTTGGAACTCCTTGATGAAGATTTCCTGGGATCCAAGGGCATTGATGAGAGTTCCGATAACGTCCTCATTCTTTGGTCGCTTGTAGTTGGGCCCGGCATCTACTGGATCTGGCACCCAGTTCATGTCGTCCCAATCGAGATCTTCGTCCTCAATCTGAGCACGCTGTTGTTGAGAGGCTTCGTTTAGTAAGACAGCCAATTCTACCAGTCGCGTCTTTCCTTCTTCAGTGTTGATGCTTGCAGGATTGGACAGAAGACCAGTCACGACAATGCGAATCGCATCATCTCTTTGGCACAAATACAATTGAAGAGCATGAACGACTCGATCCAACAGAACCTTTGAGGAATCGAGGTGATGAAATGTTCGGATCATAGAGATATAAGTCTGTAATATCTCTAGCGTAGACCTTCCAGGGTGCAGTAAGCGTTTTCGAAGTGAAGCCGCAAACGTATCTGTGAGATTTAGTCGACGTTGAGGTGTAGCAACAGCAGATCGGAGGTCTTCCAAGCCCCCTCTACTCTTGGGCCATTTTAGGACAATGTCAAACAGTTCCGCCATGCGCAGAGATGCCAATCTTCCTATGGCAATATCTTTCCATCTCTCAACATCGGTCCACGATACCTGTCCACCGAGACGACTCTGGACTTCAACTGCCAAGCGACCGTAGTGATTCTCAACCCAGTCGCACAGATGACCCATGCATCCAGAAGGCATCGAGGGGTTAGCGTTTCCATTTGTGTTCAAAGCTGACCACACACCCGTGTAAGTCTGTTGTATGAACCTATTCATACATGAGTCCATTACCTCTGCAAGTAAGATTTGGAATTTGTCCCCAGCCAAGCCTACATTGCTCAACGACTCTAATAAGCCCATCAACTCGTTTCGTGAAGCGTGGATACGATCTTCGCAGTTGCTGTCTTCTAAAGATTCTCCCTTGCCCCGATTTAGCCCGAGAACACCAGCGGATAAATGCAGCATCACGCCACGAAGGGCATCCGTAAAGCCGCTGGCCCATGAGTTTCCAATAATGGCATGCAGTTCCCGTGTGAATTTTCGAATAACAGATTCCTTGGTGTTTTCGTCCCTGATGCCTCGTACAATGATGGTCAGCACGTAAAAGTATTGACGATGTGCAGCCTCCAAGGTCTGTATGCTGCTCAACAAGACCTGTGAAGGATGTGGCTGCGCAGCACATGCGGCCAACAATGGTAGAACATGGTGTACAAAATGCTGACGGACTTGTTGCGTATGCCATAGGAGAATGTCCTCGGTATGAGCAGCACGAGGTACAGCTTTGGGCGCATCCAGGACGACTGCCAAGCATTCGTAGAATGACGAGTCAGCTTCCTGGGCTTCGGGCGCGGCGGTGCCAAACGAGTCCTCCACCGTCACAGAAGTCGGCAGCTGGATGCGTGAGGTCACAGTGTGCCATGCCCTGTCCCAGCAAACTTGGTCGGCGGCCGGGTGCGAAGAGGGAACAAGATTGGCATGGGGGTTCGTGCTACTGGAACTGACGGCTGACGCGAGCGGGCCGCCAAATGCCTCACCGGGGGCCGTCGGTGAGAGGATAGGCGTCGGTTGAGATATATCAGGCTGGAAGACTGATTGCAAAACCTTGTTTTTGCGAGCGCGAATTCGTGATGCGGTCATGGCGTCTCCTTCCGCGGGGCATCCCTCGCTGCCTTGTCAATCAAGCCAGATGCATGCAGCATTGAGTCTGAGTCGTGGTCTAACACTGGACGTTTCTGCAGTGGCCACCGGCAATTTTCGGGTTCATCAAGAGGGTGCGGGTTTAAGATGGTCGGCTAAGTCTCCCAAGTAGTCGTTACAACGTGCACCATTTGGTACAAATATTATGGTCATTTGATGTTTGTTTTGGAAGCTGGAAGCCGTGGCTGACATGGAGAAAAGTGGGAAGTGGGCGGGTGAGCTGATCATAATAAGCGCTGCAGGTCGCTTAACGCGTCTGTCGCTTCATTCCACCTCGAGGGAGGTGCAGCTTCCCTTCTGGGAAAGGATGAATCCACCCGCTTTACTACAGCCAACCACGCTTATCTAATATCTACTACCTACCTATCTGCATCACCAAGAAAGCAATGGACCAATGGGCACCTGAAAAGGGGAGGGGTAGGCGGGGTAGGAGGGGTAGGAGGAAAGAGGGACCGGCAACTTCAACTCGTTGACACGCAATCTAATCTTAAATGCTGGATGTCGTAACCCTCACACCAGACGCCTGACAGCCGCTCTTGGCGTGGTTAGCTAATGGTCTGAAAAGAACTCGGGAAGCAAATATCCCGAGACAAAAGCCGTGCCCCGAGAGTCCTGTCCTCATGTTCTCTCTCAACTGCTTGACGTAGTACTGGTTAGCCTCAGCAGTGTCGGATAAAGTGCGACATTTGAGCGGGATGACGAGGACGGGATCCAGGCAGCGCAAAACCGTCAACCCTTGGGTCCATCTATCTGAATTGGCTCCCGACGACCAGACGGGGCTGTCAGTACGGTGTCGAATATGCCATAGCCTGTGTTGCCGCCGCCTTGGAAAGCTAAGCTGAGGGCAAAAAGGTCCCCACGCCAAAAGTTCTCGCTGTCGTCGGTCATGGAAATAGTTCACCGAGGCTCGATGTGGATGGAGCCCTGTGCTTGGTGCAACAGTTTCTGGTACAACGTAGGATGAATCGTCCGAGGCGATGACGGTGCATTGCGACTATCCAGGGCCATGCTCGGACCCTAACATGCACGGCAGCAATGCAAGCTATCACGGCACTGAAGCAGACAATGAACGGGAGTTTTGCTAGCCTCGCTCTTCGCAGTGCGTCTTGGCTACATTAGTTTTAAATTCACCCAAGGCTTGGGATCAACAAAGCCAATCGTTCGGAGAAGAAAGGCCATGCATCACTGCTCGCCAGAAACTTGGCTTCTGTTTGCGATGGTAAGCAGAGTATAGCAGACTTGCTAGGAGCTTCCACTCCACGTGCGGTGCGAGGCGAGGCTAACACGATGGATATTCACCATTCTGTAGATCGCTTCTTCTTTTTTTCAGTGTCATGCCTGAAAGGCATCTTGGCATTGCGCGGCCCATGAGTTTGTATGCATACCTGCCCCGGCTTGAGGAAGAATAAGGAGCACCCCTTCTCCGTTCTCCGTCATACGGCAGATCTGAATGAGGACGGATGAATTATTAAGGCGAAAAGGAGAGGCTTGGAAGAATCGGCTTTTAACAGAGTTTAATCTATACCTTCCCGTTCCCCACGTCAGCCATGTCAGCCATGTCAGCCATGTCAGCCATGTCAGCCATGTCAGCCTCCTAAGGCTTGTCGACGAATGGCCTCGGAACCAGTTTATTGGCTTTGGGTCTAGTCCCAGAGTCCCAGCCACCTCCGGCTTTTTGAGGACCTGACTAGGCTGATCTTGAGCAAGGAAAGACGAGCTACGCTGCCTCACGCAAGGCAGAACCCGTGTGGCAAACGCCACAAACTCGAACGAACACTCGGTTATACCACTCGGTTATACACCTCGTCAGCCAGCCCTCGCCACCCGGCTAATACCGACTTGCGCGTCATGTCACCGATGACCGACCACCAGACGACCACAGACAAGCCCGATAGCTTGTTGGAGAAGCCGACACGGACCAACTAGGATGAGAAAAGGCGGTGGTCATGCCACCGCGATGCGCGGGTGCGCCAGGGGCCACCGAAGACTCGGTCACGTTACTGGCCATCAACAGCGCCCATGTCTCTCTAGTCCAGCACAAAGTGCTCAGGCTCGATGCGGAAGTTCCCAGCAGTCTGGTCTGGTCCGTCTGGTTCAGCGTCCGGTGAAGACCGGGCTTGCCTAAACAGACTTGCCGACCGCACTAGGCCTGGGGGAAAAAATGAACGAAAGAGAAGACCGAGTGCGTGTGTCTCACTCAGTCAGCCCTGTCTCACATTGCTTACCTTTTTTTTTTTCTCTTTCCCAAAAAAAAAAAAAGAAAAAAGGAAACATGGAATTATATACTGAAGGATCTTGGTGTGACGACGACGGGTAGATTTACACTAGGAGACAATTGTCCCGACTTTAGCTTGGCGTTTGGCTCCCCCCTCCTCCGCCTGCCTCCGGCCAAGGAGGTTTTGTTTTGTATCATCGTAGATCTCCTCCGCCCCGACTGTAAAGAAGGGGGCCGTAAGGCGCGGGGGCCAGCAGAACCTGAGAATCGTACACCGTAGCCCTCGGAGAATAAATACAAAGAAATTGGAGGTATTAGGACGTGATGGGCTAGTCATACGCCCAACAAGGCCTATCTACATTGAACCTTGTCTCATATCATATAGCATTGGATTAGAAGGTGGAGGTAGTAACGGGGAAATGGCGACCAGTGGTCTGATATGTCTGGGGCACCTCCGGCACATACGTTATGCCTCATGTAAGTGCTGTTCACCAGGTATGTGGGAGTTGTATGATGCGGGCAGTCAGCATGATACAGTGCCGGATAATCAGGCGAGCATGAATGTACGTATATACAAAGGGTGAATCGGTATCTCATGGTTCTAGTCGGTGTACACACGGGTATTCAACTTGGTTCTGCCCCATGCAGTGCCTGCCAGAAACTGGGGAAGAGAAAAAAAAAAAAAGAAGAAGAAACATTGATATACATAGGGCTGTGCCCCTGTCTTCCGGATAGACAGGGCAGCGGAGTGTCTCGTGGGCAAGCCATGGTCTTGATGCCAATAATTGCCTCTTCCAAGCCTATTCATCCAACACAGCTCCTCTCCAATGCCGTGCTGTACTTGTACAAACTCCCTCTCGCCCCTGTCCTGGCTTGCCTTGTTCCCAAAGACCGGGGAAGTCGAGACTGGTCTGGGCGTCAAGACGACTCGGGCCTGGTCCGGGTCGTGAAGGAGGCAGTGCGCGCCCGTCCGTCCTGCATCTGTGCCTTGTCCTTGTCTTGTGAAGCCAGCCTGGCTTGGCGTCTCTGCTGGGCGTCTTAACCCGCCGGCGAATGTTGGCTTTTCTTTTGCCGTGCGACAAAGGCGTTATCCTGGGTGGGTGGGCGCTGCTCCCAAGAGTTCCGCGTCCTATCCGGCCTCGTCAGACCCGACCTAGTTGTGTCAGTCGTGAGTGGTTTGGGGGCTGTCGCCCGCGGTTGGCCGTTTACCGAACTGACAGAACGAGGCATTTTATAGCATCAGCATCCTATCCATCAGGGTGGTATCGATGGCATTGGCGTCAGATAAGGCGGGGTTGGGCGTCATGTCGAGCGACAGCCCATGCTCTTGAGTCAGGAGTCTTGGTTATGGATTCCTGAGTTCGTGATACTCTCCTGCGCACACCCATCAGATTCCTTTTCCATCAAACCAGACTCTCCCAGTCATGATGGACCGACCTAGAGTAGAAGTAGCCAAAGTGTAAAGCAACCATGGACCAAAAAAAAAAAAAAGAAAAGAAAAGAAACATGCATTCGCGCGCGGCGTCCAGAAACTGGTGTCCATTGTTGCCAATAATATGCACGATGCAGCATGACAAGCATACACCAGACATCATGAACCTCCGACATCACAGCCACACCAACTCAATTTGCACCATCAGAAAGTGCGGGTTTTACTTTCCCATGAGGGCACACGAGCATTGTAAGTCGCCTTAAGGCCGCACGCATTTGTGACCCTGGCCAACATGTGGTAATATGCATGCAACATTGACGTAACCTCTCTGGGCCGCCTAAAGCCTTATGGACATTGCCTGAGGTGATGGGCCAGCCATGACTTTGCCAAACTGCCTGCTTTGTCTTACAGCAGATGTCAAGGGATGGTGGTAAACCAGTTGTCCTATCCCCAGCCCGTTGCCCTTAATTATGCACAACAACAAAAAAAGATAAAAATAGATTGGCACCGCATCGCTTAATGGACTCCGTACGGAGTAGTTCGTTTGTCACCGTTGAATCGAACCCGCCTAAACCCCCCTGTCCCCAAATCATCCCCAAATCATCCGGATCAAACACGTGGATGTCTCTAAAACACATCGGCTATTCGACATCCCTGCCTGCGGCCCGTGTTGTAGGAAGAGGCAGAGCGTCAGCGTTGAATGTACAGTGCTTTGCACGATTATTCGACCGACATGGTCCGCCCACTACACTACGTGCAGTTGTAGGTGCTTCGAGGGTGGGATTGCCGCCCCAAGAATACAACGTCGGTTGAGGTTTTGAAACGAGAGCAACGGGTCCTGCATAGACCAGCAATGAGAAAACAAGAACCCCAGCATGGTACCATCGACATGTTTGTATGGAGAAAGTCACAGTTTCCCATTCGTGCCCGCGAGTCTTCTCTTGAATCAGTCCGGTTCCCGCGTGCAAGTGGTAAGTGGTTCTCCGACAGGGCATTTTGGATTGTGTAGTAGTAGTATCATCCATCACCCCATGGGCCTGGATTGGCCACTTGTTTATCCAGCACCGAGAAATGTCAACTCTGGCAAGCCGTGCCATTTTTGCCTCTGGCTTTCCTTGGGTTACAACCCAGTGTTAGTCCTTCAAGTGGTCCTTCGCTGCTTGCACTTGTCGTATAAGAGGTGTCCGTTTCTTGCTGTGGTTCGAGTAAACTCTGCTCCGCAGTTGGGGCATGTGGCTTTCACCGCTTGGCCCGACTTCTCTCGCTGATGTCGCAGTAGATTACTGAATGTCGAAAACTGTCGGCCATTGCAGCCGTGTTCCCAGCACCGAGGCTTCGGTCTACCTTGAACAACTCTGACATGGCTGCCCTCCTGTGTGCTTTCCGTGCTGGCAATCGTGGCAGCAGCTGGAACCGGGGCGTACGCCATGTTGTTGTTGTTGTTGTTGTTGTTGTTGTTGTTGTTGTTGTTATTGTTATTGTTGTTGTTGTTGTTGTTGTCGTCATCATGTGAAATTCCCGTCAAGGGGCTACTCGCACTGTTGTGGACGGGAACTGGGCTGTACAAGGACGGCGGCGGCTGGTTCATCTCCGCACATCTGTAGTCGCTGGGTCCAGAGTAGAGAGCGGCATAATCCATTGACATGTTGTACGGCGGTGACCTAAGAGTCACATGTCAATAGTCTTGCTTCTGATACCAAGCTCATTGAATAGCTTACATTGGTTGTTGGAAAAGTGCCGAGGCGAACACCCCTGAATTATGTGGTGTTTCCTCCAGAGATGGATTGAAAGGTGGCATGTATGCCTGACTTTGCACTCCCTGCCCTGCTTCTGCCAACAGGGGCATCGAAGGCGAAGTCGAGTACATCGGGAGCTGGATCGCACCAGAAACGTGGTTCATGGATCTTGGAGGAGGTGAAATATTATATGAAGCGCTTCCGGCACGTCTCATCCTTGTTGTCAACTTAGTCTCTCGGCGGAGCTTGTCTCTATGAGGATTCCCGCCATGTGGCTCAGGAGTCACGGAGCCGCGTGACGGACTCAATGCCATGGTTATACCTTCGCTGGGGTTGGATGTCAAGCTTGTCTCTGAGCTGTCGCTCAGCAGTGAGTTGAGGTCCGCTCCAAGAACGTTGATGTTTGACGATATAGAGTCCAAATATCCTACGGCTGTAGTTAGACCATGTGCTCAGCTGCCCAGGGTTGGAGACAAAGACATCAGCCACGTACCGAGCCAAGTGAATTCTGATCTAGGCGCCCCTGGAAGAATCAGAACCAGACTGAACCG
>JFZS01000135.1:0-64414 GCA_000709145.1 Balansia obtecta B249
TTTTTTTATTTTTTTATTTTTATTTATTTTATTTTTTTTATTTTTTTGCAATCCCAGATTAACAGTAACAGCCTTACCGTCCTGACTGTCCGAAGCTCTGCTCGTTGATGAGGACTTGGGCTTGCGACTGACGGGCCGCCAGCAGCGCAGCCAGAGCTACTGAGCCGCCAATGAACCGCATGTCGTCGGTATTGTTTCACCAGAAGGGCTTTTCACCGTCGATCTCGTTCGCAAGGACTCGCACAATTGCCCTACTATGCGGGGAGGAGGGGGGGGGGGGTTGCGCAGGAGCCGAGAGTTCGCAATTTAACTTCCAGCCCGCCAGCCTGGTCACGTTTGCAAAGGACAGTTTGCACGCACGAGGCACAACTTGGCTACCAATAGGAGTCCAAGTTGGTGATGCAATAAGCTGGATCAAATGCAATTGGCGAGAAAAATTCATAAAAATTAAGTCGTGATATTTTTGAGAAATTGATGTTTGCACGAGGGCAATTAGCAGCGCATTGAAGAATTGAAAAATAAAACCAAGTGGTTGTTGTCTCTATATGCAGTGTCCAACATGAGCATGTGGACAGCTCGCTCGAGACCCGCGCTAGCTCAACAAGGTAAGCAAGCGGATGACAGAGTTGCACAAACACGACCTACCCTATGTGCACTTGCATGCAATTCGGATACGTTGCCTTAATTCAGTCACGCACGTATTTGATCGCTTTTGATCCTCCTTGCTTCTTGTACCTTGTGTGGGGCCGCCTTTTAACTTCACTCCCCTGTTTGCCCATCTTACCTCTCGAACAGCTTCAACTTCCCGATACAGCCGCCAACGTCATTGCCACGAAGCTCGCAGACGGTGCTTGGCTTTCGATATCGTATGCCTTCCACTTCTACTTCAGCTGTCCCTTTGCCATGTGGTGTCTGTAGAAGAAATATCCGCCGCCCAACACCTTACTCTCCACGGCGTCTTCCTCGAAATGGCTGAATCATACCCGACCTTGACGCAGTGCGCAATCGTCGCGGCTGCATTCAAAGTTCTGTTGTTTCCCACATAGTATGTCTTTGCAGCCTGGCTATGTTTCAATCTCCTCACTTTTGCTTCATGTTATGGCAATAGCTCGAAAATGGAGCACACTCCGTCCATTTCAGACCTGCTTCCAGATTTCATCAGACAGACCTGTGCCCAATGCTAACCCCATTCGCAGCAAATCCACAGACTTCGAGGTTCATCGCAATTGGCTTGCCATTACCAACAGCCTCCCTCTCAAAGAATGGTATCACGAAAAGACGTCAGAATGGACTCTGGACTACCCTCCATTTTTCGCCTATTTTGAACGGATTCTTGCCCATTTCGCTCGACTAGTCGACCCTGCAATGTTGAAGGTGTATAACTTGAATTATGAAAGCTGGCAAACCGTGTACTTTCAGAGAACTACCGTTATTATTACTGAGCTACTTTTGGCTTACGCCCTCCAGCTATACATCAATTCAAGCCGACTACCGTCCAAGCGAGCTGCTCAAGTCGCTGCGCTGTCAATTTTTCTCTCTCCCGGTCTGTTAATCATTGACCATATCCACTTTCAGTACAATGGCTTCATGTACGGCATGTTGCTGTGGTCTCTTGTGCTGGCTCGGAGCAGGTCCACCCTCTTGCAGAGCGGGCTAATTTTTGCCGCTCTTTTATGCTTCAAGCACATCTATCTCTATTTAGCCCCAGCGTATTTTGTCTTCCTGTTGCGATCGTACTGCCTCTCGACGAAATCAATTTTTCAGATCAAGTTTTTCAACTGTGTGAAGCTTGGTATGGGCATCATCTCCATTTTCTCGGCGGCCTTTGGACCTTTTGCTGCTCTGGGTCAGATGCCCCAGCTACTCAGTCGACTTTTCCCTTTCTCTCGTGGACTCTGTCATGCTTACTGGGCCCCCAACATTTGGGCGATTTACTCGCTAGCTGACCGGGTTTTGATTCGCTGTAAGTATGGCTTTGGCACATAGTGGTTGTTGCGCCTCTCTTTTCATATGTAGAATAATGCTTACTCGTTTCCTTCGTGTTAGTGGCTCCTAAACTTGGCCTCATAGTCAAGTCTGACGCTTTGGAAAGTGTAACCAGGGGTCTCGTTGGAGACACTGCGTTTGCGGTTCTTCCTGAGGTGTCACCGAGAACTTGTTTCGTCCTCACTCTCGTCTTTCAGATTCTACCACTTCTGAAATTGTTTTTCTCGTCTACAATGCCCTCTTGGGAGAGCTTCATTGGGGCAGTGACTCTCTGCGGATATGCTTCATTCCTTTTCGGGTGGCACGTACACGAGAAAGCCATATTGCTGGTCATAATTCCTTTCAGTCTCATCGCCCTGCATGATCGTCGACACCTAGGCGCTTTTCGTCCTCTGGCAGTCGCCGGTCACGTTTCGTTATTTCCTCTGTTATTCACGCCGTCAGAGTTTCCCGTGAAAACTATATACACGGTGCTCTGGCTGGGATTGTTCTTGCTGGCATTTGACCGGCTTGCGCCAGCGTCCAACAAGCCCAGGGTGTTTTTGTTGGACCGTTTCAGCACGTTGTACATTGCAGTGAGCATTCCACTAATCATATACACATCTTTGGTACACCAAATCATCTTTGGTAAGAACTATGAGTTTCTGCCACTCATGTTCACCAGCTCCTACGCGGCAATAGGGGTTGTCGGTAGTTGGTTGGGATACATGGTGGTGTACTTTACTTCTTGAGAGGAACACACCTTCCCAACATGTTTTTAAGAGCGCAAGCCTTGTGATACCCACAATGATGTAAAGAAAGTAAGAAAGTAAGAATAGAACCCAAAAAAAAAATAAACTCGGGGCTGTGAACAACTGCCTCTTTGATGACGCGTTACTCGAAAGATGTTTTATACCCGAGACTAGTCTTTTCCCGTGCTGTCAGGGAAGACGATGCGGTGACGGAGTAGAAGTGGGGCTAATTTGATTGTCGCCATGCGAGATGCCAAGCCGATGCCTGTTTAGGCCGGCCACCCAAGGGCCATGCTTCTGTGATGATTACCCTGAGTCGGGACAACTGGCGCGAATAAAGCGGAAACACGTATTATCGCATCGCGGAAGAATTGCTTCGGATGAGCCTGTGACATTGCAGAAATGATCGTCTGAGGCATGTCAGACGGCGAGTTAGAAAGGTAGTGCGAGTGTCGCGAGGTATAAGTTTATTATTGACAGATGTCGAAACCAGATTTAGGAAGAAAATGGAAAGTGAGAATGTGGCTCCGTCGGAAAAAAAAAATAAAATAAAATAAAAGTAGTATTTGCATGAAAAGAAAAGTAATTTTTAGGCTCCATGGACAGATTCCCGTACGTTAGGGTTTAGGAATGTTGACCGACCAAATCTGTCTTTCTCTATGAAACGGGGGTGAGATTGAATCCGCATGCAAAATGATAATCCTGACTGCCAGGGAGGAGGGAAATTGCTCTCATGCATGGGCTCAATTTGTTCGGGTGCAAAAGACGGTCAAAATGAGCACAAGAACGTGGGTGAAAAGACCAACTGGCCGAGTTGGAGAAGCAAATAAGGTGGTTAGCGCCGACGAGTTGTTTTGTGGAGGACTTTGGGCCAAGGTTGGCGACCAGGTCGGTGCGTCGGTCGCGGAAGCAGGCGGCGGCGGGTCGTGTTCGGCATCAGCTTTTCCCAGGAGGAGATCGAGATGAGAGATGAGAGATGAGAGATGACCAATTGGTTTTTTTGTTTTTGTTTTTGTTTTTTTTTTTGGTATTGACGCTTTTAGTACAAGCAAAAGGGTTCTATTAAGTGCAGGTACCTCGGGTACCTGATAATGCTGGTTGTTGTTGTGGCGGAAAAGGCAGCTAGCTGCCTGGCATCTGTCCCATCAGTCCTTGCCAGTCCTGCCAGTCAACTGCCAGTCGTCGGCTCTGCTGCACGCGCATGTAACGATGCTCACGCAAGCATCCTCCGTATATCTATCCATCTGTACCTAGTATCTATCATGCCTACCCCAGGTGCCCCGAGTGCTCTCCGGAAAACAATACCGTCTGAGACGTGTCAAGCGGCCAGGCTAGGCTCCGGCCTAGTCTCGTCTTGTTCGATCGAAGCAAGCAAGTGTGAGAAAGTGAGAAAGTGGGTTCTTTCTGGTTCTGGGTTCAAGGCGGCCGTGTATTTTTACAGCTCGCCCCAGCCCGCCTCGAGGTACCTTTTCGCGCCGCGTGCACCCAGCCGGGAACCTTGTCGCATCTGCGCCTAGAGGGCCGTGTACCTGCCCGTTTCCTGGCATCCGGCGTCCTCGACTTCCACGCCTTGTCGGTGTTTCTTCTTTCTTTCCAACTCTCTCTTCGCTCCTTCCCTGCTCGAGTGATTCGACCACCAACCCAGCCAGCCTGGCTGAGCGGACTATTCCTCGCCTACCCGCACCCCACAGTTTTCTGAACCCTGCTCCTCCTTTGGTCCCGGCGCCGTTCATCTCCCGCCAGCCCTTTTGGCTCTCCCCAAAATCTTTTTCCCCTTCTCCTACGTTGCACGTCAACAACTTGTCGCGCTTCTTTGCCTTGCAGCTTCTTTTTCTTCAATCTGAGACTGTCGCACGCCGCCAATCCACCAGCCCACGCGTCACAAATCGTTGCCGTCTTTTATAACTGCGTCATCTGCTTCGACTCAGTCTATTGGTTCGCGTTCCTGTGTCGGCGTGTAAGTCGACAAGGGACGACTTGAACTCTGCGAATCGACAACGCAACGCATCACCCCACGCCAGCATTTTCCCTCTTGCTTCGCTTGCCAAGTCTTACCCGTGCCTCTCTTCTTCTTCTTCTTTCTTTCTTTCTTTCTATCTCATCTTTCTACATGCTTTATTATAATAGTCTCCAGCATATCTCCACAAATCTCCGCACAAAGGAATATCTCTCTTGATAGCATTCGACACGGTAGCTGATTCGCAATCAATCGCCTTACCATCAACCCACTGGGGCTTGCCTCTTCAGCCTCACCATGGTCAGTCTTCAACGAAATGTCTACGTAAAATTTTGCGTTAGTCTTGAGGGTGTCGGCATGCACTAATACACCCAAACAGGTGCTTTACAAGCGAAAACCGGTGCAGTTTTTGCCTCCGGCTGATGTTCAAGATGAGAATGCAGAGGTATGTTTTATTGTTTTATTTTCTCTCTCTTTTTTATTTTCTTTTCTTTTTAGAACACGCCGAATTTCTGAAACGATACTTTCTTTCTCTCTCTCTCTTATTTTACCTCCAATATCCGCATCCTAATCTGCATTGGCAGGTTTGGCATATACCACAAACTGGCGAGATTTTCGCAAGTTACGAGGACTATTTGGCCCGGTAAGCTGTATCCTGCACTTCGGTTCCTATTTGGAATTATAAAAAAAATGTATAAACATATATTAACATTTTTTGACTAGAATGGATTTCTACAAGCAGGTATTTATGACTCACGGTTGGTGGCCAAACTTGTAGCCAAGCACTCACAAATGCTTGATAGCGACGATTTAATGATCAAATCACTGGTCACTCGGGCCTTACTTTTTTTGAGGCCTTTAATAGTGAGGTATGATGGTGTCAACAAGATCCAATCTGACACATATTAAAAAAAAAAAAAAAAAAAAAAAAAAAAACTACGCTGACTTTCGTACCACACAGCTCACTGGTGGTCGGGAAGTTGAGGCCACTTTCCCAGAGGCTTTGAAAGGCCCGATCTTGCGCAAGATCCAATTTCAGACCGTGTCTCGCTTGGACAATCTTGTCGACATCATCTTCGATGAATTCAGGCATGACTATTACCCGGGTGAAGAAGTGACAGTGACCATGGACGGTGGAGATCGAACGCATGGTCTAGTTCGAGACAAGACAACTTTTGGACCAAGAGCACTACATGACGGGTCTCACACCTTGCCTGTCACACGCTATCTCGTCTATATGAAGGATAGTGACGAAGAGACAATTGTCACAGATGAGCATATTTGCCGTGAAAGAGGCGTCTTCACCAAAGCTATGCTGCGCTCTTTCATCAAGAAAACTGTTATAAGAGAAGCCTGGACAGGAGCACCCTGGTTGGTGAAACATGATTATGCTAACTTGTATCACATCGATACCCGAGTTCCGCCTCATCTACGATATGACATGAAACTGCTAGAGCGCAAGCAACTATTAGCCCAAAGGAAGGGCAATTCACACGAAACGAATGGCCATGCACATGCTAATCCAGCACGCCTGCCAGAATTGCAACCGAATCCCAAGAGTCAAAAGGCAAAACACGGCCTATCCGGTTCCAAGGGCCTTAGGCCGCCCCTCGGCGAGGCTGTGAACAGTGCCTCTGATTCAACACATTGGGAACCGCAAGCAATACAGCCCACCCCGCCTCCTCCGCCGCCGCCGACCAAGTACCCAGTCGAAGATTTGGCTTTGCCTCCCAAGGAAAACAGCCTCCGCCCTCGACTCAAGTTTATGTGTCGCGACCCTCCGACAAAAACTGAGCGTGAGCTCGATGATTACCTACCATTCTCTGACAAGATCAACATGGATACAGTCGGTGCCTTTCTTGAAACGTGGGATACGTTGAACGTCTACTGCGAGATTTTCCAACTCGACTCCTTCACGTTCGACGACTATGTGGAAGCCATGACTGTTGCATCTGAGAAAACCCCAGTACAATTATTTGATGAGATTCACTGCTCAGTTCTCAAGATATTAGTTGATTCAGAGAAACAAGGGGGCAGAATTCGCATAACACTTCCCGATTTGGCCGACGACGACAGCGACGATGAGGATGAAGATGATGAGGGGAAAGAGGATGCAGAGCAAGGAAATGGAGAAGCTCAAAGTGCTGAGCCAGAGGAGAAGCCAAAGGGCCGTGCAACTCGCAGTAGTCTCGCTAAGCTAGAGGCCGAAAGATTGGCGGCCGAGGCGGCGGCAGCCGAAGAGGAGGAGATGCGAGCAGAGCAAGAATCTCGCACTCGCGCCGAAGAGAAGATGAGGGAATTCGATTGGATAGATCATCTGCGAAAGCGTGACTTTTCCAAGGGGGGGTGGGAAAGAATTGTCGTCGGCCTGCTCCATCAGTTGTCCAAAGACATCAAGTATAAAAAGACCTGCGAGGAGCTGCTAGAGCAGCTTGTGCAGCCTGATATGGAGCCCACACAAGAGGAGGTGCAGCGGAGATATGCCGCCCTCGATGTCAATTACAGGGTCAAGGCACTCCAGATCATGTGTTTGTTGACGATGCAAACCAACGCTGTGCGCGGGTACATGGAAGACTGCAGCGAGACAATGACAAAGTATCGCAAGGACAGAATTGAGTGGCAGCGACTAAAGAAGCAGGCGTGAGTCTTTACAGAAATCCCAACCGCTATGCTATGCTATGCTATGCTATGCTATGCTATGCTATGCTATGCTATGCTATGCTATGCCATGCTCTTTTTCTTTTTTCTTTTTCCCAAGACAGGAAGCTGACCCGTAAGCAGCATGGAGGATGTCCGTCAACTGAATGAACAACGCCGGGAACTAGTTCCAGATGCAGACCCATCCGAGGAAGCCGATTTGTCTGCTGCAAAGGAAGATGAAGACACCAAGATGCCAGATGCCGATGAATCGCAAATTGAAAAAGATGAACACAATCAAAGAACAGATGGAGACGGGCGCCAACCCAAAGGCAAGCGACGTGGCCGTCCACCGTCCGAAAAGACAAAGATGAAGGAAGTCGAAGCCGAGAGAGAGCGCAAGATGAAAAACAAAGTGAAGCAAAATGGGCATGAAAAGGAACAGGAGAAGGAGAAGTCACAGAAGGAGCCGCTCAAGCTAACGCCCCAGCAACAGAAGCAGTACAACAAGATTCTTAAGGAGATTCAAAAGAAAGAAGACGTCATCAAAGAATGCGAGGATGAAGTAGCGGTTATCGAAAACGATCTGCGCGAAGCTGATTGTCCTCGGACACGAGTTCTGGGCAAGGATCGGTTTTGGAATCGATACTACTGGTTTGAAAGAAACGGAATGCCGTATGGTGGTCTCCCGACAAGCTCTACGGCATCAGCCGAATATGCCAATGGATGCATCTGGGTTCAAGGCCCCGACGATATGGAAAGAGAGGGCTACATTGATGGCCCCCAAGATTTCCAGAATGAATACATGGCCAAGTTCAAAATGAAGGTGTCGGAACGCAAGGCCAAGGAGGAGAACGGCACGAGTGTCTTTACTGCCAAGCAATGGGGTTACATATCCGATCCTGAGGAGGTAACGGCATTGATTAAGTGGTTGGATCCAAGAGGGTTAAATGAGCTGAAGCTTCGCAAGGAGCTCGTGATCTACAAGGACAGAATCGTGAGGCACATGGAGAACAGGAAAACATATATCAGCCGTGGCCAGGATAAGGAAAACAAGGACGAGCCTTTGACGACACGAAGCAGCTCACGCATACGAGAGAAGACACCAGAGCCACCAAGTTATAGATGTCTACAGTGGGAGAATACAATGGCTCTAGAAGAACTCGGACACTTGCACTCGGATCCTCCACCACCACCGAGGGCCCGGAAGCAAACGAAGAAGCGTGAAGCACAAACAGAGCCAGCAGGGCGCGGTTCGACCAAAACTAGACGGCGTGTTTAACCGATTGTACCTTGGAATGCTGTTGTTGAAGTCGAATGCTCGAGGGCTTATGATTGATGACGTAAAACATCAGCCACCCAGTGAAGGGCTAATATCTTTGTTTTTTTGATTTTCTTTGCGTTTGGGACGTTTTGGGGATCAATGAATTCGTGTCAGGCGAATTGAACATGGCGTGAGAAGACACGAGTAGAGTGTTGGGACAAAACTGGCAGCATTAGGCGGGTAGCGATGTCATTATGCTTTTGTTCTTTTTTTCTTTCTTGCCCCGAGTATGCAATTTGTCCCATCCACGGATTCGAATTTTTTGGGAGCGGGAATTTATGTTTAGCATGTGTCAGGATTAATTGGTATAGACGAGGAGATAGACATGATTGTAAACGTCAACGTACATGACGCAGCGAAGCGACTGTGTGCGTCGGTGTAGATAACGAAGCGGACTTTGGAACGAGAAAAAATGCACTATGTGGACTGTCGTCAAGATTTAATTTGACTGGTTGGGTATCACCCATGTTTACACAAATTCAATATCTTGAGAACCAAACCCCAGCCACTCTATCGTCGGGGTTGTCTATGAATCAGAAATCAGCTGCCTTGCATACCGTAAGAATTTGAGTTGGTGCTAGAAATAACGTTGGGCTAATACTTTAGGGCTCAGGACATCGAGTAGACATGGAGCATGAGATGGAGCATGACATCAGTGAAGCAAAATGCTGAGCCTCAATTCAATCAGGTGTCGTGGGAGCTATCGAATCAATAATTTATTAAAAAAAAAAAGCAGAAAGAAAAAGGGCGGGACGTGGCCCTCAGGCCAAAATTTACATGTGGTCTCATTCGTTGCTCCGACGGAGCGGAAGCGATTGGTCCATCCTCACACGCAGCCAAACGATCACGGCATTCAATCCCAACAGCCATCGGCACGTAACTCCGGCTTGCACACTGCAGTCAGCCAGAAGCAGCATCAACCATCCTAGCGGCTAAAGTAAAGTGTCACCACGAAGCGAGGACCAGGGCCCCAAATATCCGATGTCAGCAAACACCAGACCCAGGATAATCCCATCTATCGACTAGGGGGGCGGAGGAGGGTGATGTTGAGATGCACAATGCCAAAATCGACCAGGCGCCGGTGGGCCATCCTCTCCAACAGACGAAACGGATGAAATATGAGCTAACAGGGGATCAGGGGTATCAGCGTACTGTACCAACTGTACCATGGTTGCATGGGGGAATTGTGGAGGCCGAGATGCATGTTGTGGCTAAACCGAGTCGGACGGGATCCCTGGTTGTTGTGCTTGCGATTCGATTGATGAAACTCGCCTTGGCCTGGTGTTCGCCTTGCGTTCCGTCCCGGTCCATTCATTCCATGTCTCCTCTAGCACAAAGGTGACGACAGCGTTTTTGCGCGGGTACCTGATAACTTACTTGGATTGCAGACCACACGCGAGTCATTCACCATGTCGGCTGGCGGCGAATTCCCCACGATCAAGCTGTACTGGTACGTCGATTCACCCGAGGTGTGGTTTCTGCTATTCTAATATCTCCTTGTTTCCCTCGTCCCTCCGACTAGGCTCAACCACTCGCGCTCCCAGCGCATCGTCTGGCTCCTCGAGGAGCTCAAGGTCCCCTACGAAATTGACGTCTTCCACCGCAACAAGGAAACCCTCCTCGCGCCGCCGGAACTGGAAAAGGTCCATCCCCTTGGCAAGTCCCCCGTCATCTCCATCACGCCCGCCGGCAGCAACGATGGTGAGCGGATCGTCTTGGCCGAGAGCGGCTTCATGACGCAGTACCTTGTGGACCATGTCCCCGAGGGCAAGAAGCTGGTTCCTGCGCAGTGGCGCGAGGGCAAGGAGAACACCATCTGTGGTGAGACGGAGGAGTGGCTGCGGTACGCGTACTACATGCATTATGCCGAGGGGAGTCTGATGCCGTTTCTGGTCTTTGGACTGGTGATATCACGTAGGTCCAGCTTTTGGAATTTTCGTATTTTCTTTTCTTTTCTATTTTTTTTTTTAAAAAAATAACCTCAACTGATGTCTCCTCCAGGCCTCAAGTCTCCGCAGGTGATCCCCTTCTTTGTCCGTCCGATCACGTCTTTCATTGCGAACCGCATCATCGCCATGTTCGTCTACCCCAACATCAAAAAGCACCTGGCGTTCCTCAATGAGCAGCTCGCTACGTCGAGCGGCAAGTATCTCTGTGGGCAGAGCCTCAGCGCGGCAGACATCCTCATGAGCTTCCCTCTCATTGCCGGCGCTGAACGATTCGACGAGCTGGGCAACTGGGAGGGGGGCTCATGGAGGAAGGAGTTTCCCAGGGTGGCTGAGTACGTGCAGCTCTTGGAGGCGGAGCCGGGCTATAAGAGGAGTATTGAGAAGATTGAGGCGATTGATGGCAAGTTCACCGCTTCACTGTAGGGATATGGAGGGGACGTGGAATGACGGCGAGATGATGAACGCTCGTCATGGCATGTAACGCGGACATGGGGTTGAAGTGTACTTGTGTGTGTGTATAGATGAATTGATTGTAGTCTTTAGACGCTATGAACAGCTTCATCTCAAGTCAATGGCGCGGATCAGTCGCGTGGAAGCACAAGCTCAACCGGTGGAGGAGGCTGTAGACGATCCAGCACGCGAGCGCAAGCTGATTGGCCAGAGCAATCTCACCTCTCGCAATAACCCGGAGTTGGAGTACTCTGCCTCGAAAAAAAAAAAAAAAAAAAAAAAAGTTAGGCGGCCAAGGGGAGCTTTCATCAACATCTCTCGAACCAAGCAATCAGCAATCGGTTGCCTCGTCATATCGTCGCGTCCAGCGAAATGTACCCGCCAAGGAGCATCTGTTGGCGATGCTCCCCATGCATCCGATCCGCATTCTCACCATCCTCCCGACACTCGTCCATCGCCTGGTTCTCCTCGCCTGCAGCCGAATCGACCGTGGACAACGTCGACTCCTCTCAACCAACACACCGTGGCTCCCGTAGCAAGTTCTCTCCGTCTTGCAAATCGACCAGCTCATCCTCGTTCGACAAAAAGCCTCTCAGCAGGCCCGGTCAGTCGTCATCAGTTGCCTTGTTCAACGATGTCGTGCATCGATCCGGAACGGCGAGGCGCTCTCCCGGCCCTCTCGCCAATAGATCTAGGTCTTCGGAAACTGCATCGCCGGTCCGCCATTCCAAGCCTCCTGCCGCGTCCGCTCTGGAAGAATGGGAAATCGCCGCCAGGCTGAAGGAAATCTCGGAGAAGCCAATGGATCTTCAGAAGAAGCTTCAACTACTGAAAACGGACATTTGCCCGTATATCAAGGCGCTCCGCGGTCCATTGCCAAAGCACTTGTATATGGCCGTGGCCAAGTTCCTAGCAGAAATTAATGACGCGGTGATAGAGCAGGGCCTCCTTCGCATGAGCTTGTCTCTGTCCAGGATGTGGGCCATGATTGGGAAGTGGGATCTTGAGTTGCGGCATGGGCTTGTTCTGAACCTGTGCCACGTCTTGGTCAGCGGAAAACATTCATCGGCTGAGAGGCTTGCCATTGCCGAAGAGCTGCTGGATATGTGGAAGCATATTTCGCAGTTGAAACGTGGAAGTCAAATGCGTCCGCGTCAGTCAGAGCTGCGTTTTGTGCTACCGTCTGTGGACGAGATGAAGCATGATATCCTGGCGGCGTCTTCTCCGTCCAAGGCAACGGACGTGCTGTCGACGTCGCTGACGACGAGGGTATTGGCAAGCATGTTTACACAGTATCGGCCGGACGAGGCTGGGAGACTTGTCCCGGGTCTGTTGGCAACCTTGGCAGTACTCTCTGACGCCCGGTTGGCCAGAAATGCTGTGCAAATCAAGGCTGCACCGTTGCTCAACCTTGCTTCCGTTGCCCTGGAGCATCAGCCTGCGGACGACTCCTATGTTGGTCATGTATTCGCCAGCGTGACCCAGTTTCCCTCTGCCAGGCTAGCAGAGCTTCGGTCGTACGTGCTTGCCCAGTGGGCACAGACAAGGGAATTCATTTTCGACAAAGACTCGCTTTGGCGCCAAGCCCATTCATCTTCTCTTCGGCCCGAGTCCAAGTCGTATGCCTCGGGCTCGCGATCCGGTCTCACGCGTTTCCACCAGGAACTACGCGCTGCGCATTTAGCCCGCAACACCATCGCCGTCCTCTCCATCTGGCAGGATATGAAGGATTGCTTGGCCCGTGATAGGGATCTGGCCCGTCAGCTGCGGCGGGAGCCTGAATTCCTCGACTTGTGGATCTTCGTCTGGTGTGCCGCCAGACGACTTGACAAGCTCCAGGAGACGTTTGACCTCATGCAGCAGATTCAAGTCCAGCCTACGGTGCGCACATACACCAGCATGATGCACGGATGGAAAATCTGCAAGGATGCAGAAGGCATCGAGACTCTCTGGCAGAAACTTGTCGAGTCTGGACTCAAGCTGGATCTGATCATTTGGACCGCGCGAATATCAGGGCTCATCGAAGGCGGGAAGCCACAGGCGGGCATTCATGCGCTTGCCGAGATGCAAGGGCTATGGAAGAAAGCATTGGCGAGCAAAGGTGATGCTGAAAGAGCCGCTTCCATAGCCATTCAGCCAAATATCGAGGTCGTCAACGCTGCCTTCAAGGGCCTCATGGCAATTGATCGCCGTGCCGCCAACGAAGTCCTCACCTGGGCCGGGCGCGAGGGCATCGAGCCCAACATCCGCACCTTTAACATTCTCTTGCGAGAAAGCTTCCGTGCTTCAGCAGCCTCACCCTCCGACTCCGACTCCAACCCCACCTCCATGCAGGACGTCACGTCGCTCATGAAGGCCATGAAAGTCCAGGGCGTGGAACCCGACGCCGCCACCTTCACCATCATCCTAGAAGAGCTCCTGGGCAGCATGGGAAGCGCCTCGGCCGCCGAACAAATCCACGTCGTGGAGCAGATCCTCGCCGACATCCGCAGCGCGGGGCTCAAGGCCAATCTCGAGACGTACGCCAAGATGCTCTACGCTGTGGCCTCGCTCCCCAACGGCGGCGCAGACGAGGCTATTGCCGCGGTGCAGCAACACATGCGCGCCGATGGATTGGTCCCCACGGCGTACATGGTCACCATCCTGATCGAGCGCGCTCTTGCACGCGACCCGTTGCCCGCCGACACGGGGTCCACCATCCGTGCTATCCTCAAGGAGCACAACCTACACAGCATCAACCAGGGCGACCAGACTCTCTGGGAACGCGTCATGAGCGGCTATGCCGTCATGGGAGACGTCTCGGACGCAATGGGCATCTTCGACCAGCTTGCCCAGGCCGGACGAGTAGCCACCTCGCTGCCATGTCTGACCGATCTGCTGAGGGCCCTGCTGGCAGAGGCGGATGCCAGGGGCGTCGCGGACGCAAAGGAGGTGGTGCGCGTGGTGCTCGGCCACAAGCTGAGAATGGCGGGAGAAGGCGAACTTTTGAAGCGGGATACGCGCTACTGGAAACACCGATTCTGGTACGTGGCCATGGAGAATGGGCTGGTCAATTGGGGCGATGTGCCGCCTGAGTTGGAGGCGTGGATGAAGTCGTGATGTGCCATATACATATGTACTATACTATACATTGACTCAACATACATCTAGAAAGACTATAACATACATTGGCTCATTTTGTAAAATGCCAACATACATCTAGAAGACTTGTACTAACAAAGCAAGCTTGATTCCGTAACGCCAATTCCCGCATGACAAGCAGCATCTCAAAATGGAGCCAAGTCTGTTTGTTTATAAGATCAAGATTCATCCATGGCGTCCTCGTTCCTTTTAGAGCTTTCTGCAGTCTGTGCTCCCAGCAGCGAAGCCACGTTCTCCAGGTCATCGACCTCGTCTTTTGTAAGCGACGGGCCTCCGCCGTGCCACTGCCCGTCACGCATCTCGCCATTCGGCCCCAGTTCCAAGCCAGCCGATCGCTCAATGAACTTGCGCGACGCGCTCTCAATGTACTCTG
Source organism: Balansia obtecta B249 (assembly GCA_000709145.1). Lineage (NCBI taxonomy): Eukaryota > Fungi > Ascomycota > Sordariomycetes > Hypocreales > Clavicipitaceae > Balansia > Balansia obtecta. The sequence goes on from JFZS01000135.1 coordinate 14,549, forward strand.
ACCGCTCACGACGCCACGACTTGTCCAGATCGGCTCCAGCGCCTTCCGGGCGGTCGTCAGTGGCATCGAGCCGGACAAGAAGGGCCTTCAGGGACGCAGACAGCGACCGAAGAGGCTGCAGCTGCGAAAGGGTGAATTCGGCCGTGGTGGTGATGGGCTTGTCCGAGCCGCCTTGTTCGAGCGTGCCCTTATCACGCAGGAAGCCCAGCGCCGAGCGAGCGCCGTGCTCCTCCTCCTCCTTGACCGCGTCATGGCCCGTGTTCATGCCCATCGCGCCCCTGAGCTCCCGCAGCAGCGCGTCGTTTTTGGCCCGCTCCGCCTCCAGCGCCACCTGCAGCTTCAGACTGGCCTGCAGGCGCCTTCTCAGCTCGTTGATGCTCCTCGCCGTAGGCCGGTCCGGGGGGTTGGAGAAGTCGAGCCCCTCGTAGTGGTCGAGCCGGACAAACGGCCGCGTCTTCCGGTCGACGGTCAGGATGTTGTTGAGCGTGTAGAGCTCGAATATGTCAAAGTTCTTGTCGATGGCGGCGTTGAGCAGGGTTTCCAGCTGGTGCGTTCCGTTCTCGATCTCGCGCTTGGCTGCCTCTTCGGCCGGCACAGCCGCGTCGCCTGCCTTGGACTTGAAGCCCAGGCTTGACGGGGGCAGAGAAAGGAGCACGCGCTCGACGGAATCGAGGGCGCGGTCGGCGAGCACGTTTACCGTGTTGATTATGTCGTCTAGAAGGGCCTTTGGGGGGGCGGGGGGCGGACGGCGTTAGAAGGCGCCTCTTTGCTCTTCGGCTGGTACTTACTACTGGCGGGTAGCCGAAATGCTCGGTGAGTAGGTCGTAGTCGGACTCGTCGTGGGTAGCCATCGTGAGCAGATGGCAGAGACTTGCGCAGGCACTTGACGTCAAGGTTGATGACAAACAACAACATTGCAAGAATGTCACCACTTAAATTGGCATCGACTGCCCCACATCAGTTTCCAGTTTGCGTCACCCCCACTTTTGCGTCACCCCCACTCCAACTTCAACTCCAACTCCAGCTCCAACTCCAACCGGCCATCGGCTGACATCATGCCCAGCGAGGCGACAATCGGGATCGGAACATAGTTCGCGTCATATCAATATTCTACCCGCACCTGTGCGCGCCGTCAACATGTCTGGATTCAAGGACATCATGAAGAATGGCTGGCACCCGGAGAAGACATCCGGTTCCATTAGGGGCTCAGTCGTATGTCAACGGCCCCATCGTCTCTGATTGTCCTCAGGCCAGGCTTCGCTCATTGCGTGCTCGCAAACCGAACGAGTTGCATTGCTGACGGATCTCAGTCCGACCTCATGGGTCGCAACAAAGACTCCTCCTCAGATTCCTCGACTCACGTCGCCCGTCCGCTGTCAGACCTCAAAGATCCAGCGTCTTTTGCTCCTCCGCCGAGACGAACCGGCGTCGGTCAAGCTCCGGCTCCTCCGCCAGCGCCGGCAAGGCGGAAAGTGGTGACGAATCCTTCAAAATACGCGGATGCGAGAGCTGACTCCGTGGAGTCGCCGGCCGGGAACACGAACACAGAAACCACCGAGGGGCCTCATCAAGGACATCAGACTTCGAGACCGTACCGGGTCAATACTACCGGGCTGTCGACTCGGGAAACGCCAAAGCCACCGGCCAGACGGGAAGGGGCTGACTGCAGGGGTCCTCCTTCAAACAGCGAGGCATCGACGACTGCACCAAAGGTCCTCCCTCCGAGTCTCCCGCCAAGATTACCACCAAGAGGCAATACAGGCTCAACAACAGGAAATGCGCATGGCAATGGCTTGTTAAACGATGGCGCCGTCAGCAGGCTCGGCGCCGCAGGCATCTCGGTTCCTGCCCTGGGCATCGGTCGCAGCGAAGCAGCGAACACAAGCTTCCAAACCCCTTCTCCAGCAGCCCAGCCTTCTCCTGCATCCGGGCCCCAATCCAGTAAATGGGGTTCGCAAGTCAAGGATCTCCAAGGCCGATTCGCCAAAATGAAAACTCCCTCGACAGCTTCCTCTGCCCAACAAGACCCCGCACAAGGCACGACCTGGGCGCAGAAGCAAGCAGCTCTGAAGACGGCGTCCAACTTTCATAAAGACCCGTCTTCCGTATCTCTCTCCGACGCCAAGGCGGCCGCCACCACGGCCAACAACTTTCGACAACGTCACGGAGAACAGGTTGCTTCTGGTGTCAGGGCGGCCAACAACCTGAATCAGAAATATGGTCTGATGGACAAAGTTGGCACTTATACCGGCGGACAGCTCGCTTCCACTCAATCGCAGTCCTCGCCTCCACAGTTACCTGGACCGGCCCATTCCTACAAGAGCGACACGTCTACTGCTAATTTGAATGCATTGTCAGAGGCTGTTGTCAAAAAGAAGCCGCCGCCGCCGCCGCCTCCTAAAAAGAAGCCTGGTCTTGCACCTGCGTCAATGAACCCAGGCGCGGCTGAAGAGGATGATGCCCCTCCGCCTGTTCCCATGTCCACGAGACCAATACTCTGACGTCTCTTCTCTATTTGAAAAAGTGAATATTCAGCTGCCTTATTCATGGAAAACGACGTTGCATCACCGGCGTTTCTGCGTCTTTCTCTGGAAGTCGATGGGGTTTGCTATTTGGTACGTCAAACCTGGTACTATCTGGCTGTCGTAAATATCCTACGAAACATGGAGCGGCTATGCGAGGCGTACAACGAACTTGTTCTCTCTCATGGCGATGATCAGGTACAAGAAGCGCTTCCTCTTGGCCGGGTTCAAGACATTGCATGCACATCGCTAGCTAAAACACGCCACTCTATGTGTTCGCTGAGCACAAAGACTCCAGCCGCTCAACATCCCGGAGCCAAGTTCTGCCATGGTGCTCTGGGAGTGCTTCAGCACATATTCTGAAAAGTCATGTAGAAAGTCTTGTACTACGTGCTGTCTCTCCTCTACTTGGGACTTTTCACTGTGCTGTCAGCACTTTGGCAATTTGTGAGACCTGTCCCCTTGACGCAATATCGATTCAAGTTGTTATGGTAATACACTCCGCGGTTTTCTGTGCTTCGAAAACACGAGCATACATGCTAGTTCTGCAACTTATCTATCAACTTCGATATACAACGGCAAAGACAGAGAAGCAGCATAGGGTTTCATAAAAACGTCCCTCCACTTTCCCACCAAGAAAATGTAATGGGAAGAAGCGAGCCGGAGGGTCGACTAATTACTCTATATCCTGGGCTCCGGATCAATATTTGCTTTCAAATGCTCGCAAATGCTCATAATCTCTCCATCTCTCTTCCTCCTCATCACACCCTTTAAAGTCGCCAGCCTCTTGCCCACTTGCATAGCTTCTACCTCAATGAGGACCTCTTCGCCCAGGGGAACAGGACGAAAGTACGTCACGTTGAGGTTGCGCGTCACGCCGAGATACTGCCAGAAGCCGGGCTTACCGACTAACACGAGCGGGAGGGTGGTGCACAGGTCAAAGAGAGTGGCGGCAGCACCCCCATGCAGGTTGCCCAAGCGGTTGCAGTGGTCGTCTTGACAGGTGAAGGAGAAGGTAACACGGGCGGGAGGGCCTGGATCAGCAGATATGGCTTCTAGGTAAGGGCTAAGCTTGGACATCCATTGCTTGGAAGATGTTAGTTTTGTGTCAGGTTGGAACGTGCGTTGTGGTAGGACTTACGCCGGCTGTCCAGCGGCCGTCGTCGTCCTTGCGAAGCCATGGTTTGACTCGCTCAAGAGGGTCGTCGTGTACATCTGTATATTTCTTGTCCGACATGGTTCTTGTTGTGTTATGAATGACCAGGTTATGATGGTGATGCGATAAGGCGCTAAGGTTTCGTTTTTCGTTTTGAAGATTTACTTTGCTAGAGGGAAGATGACGGAACGTACGATGCACGACATCGGTCAGTAGATTTAAGGTGTTTCGGTATTGTACACCGGAGTCCACGAATAACCCACGGGTGAAAATGGAGAGGATTGGGAGAATCTGGGTAATTCGAGCATGCAATGCAATTATCCCGGGGGTGCTATAGATCCCGCTTCGGCGGCCAATAAGATCATGTATTCAGAGTACATGCAATATTGTAGACTAGTTTAACGACGTTACCCGTCTTAGATGTTGCTGAAAGAAAGACAATATTAGGTGGATGCGGATGGCTGGGTGTAAAGACCAGACGCCAAAAAAATTACCAATGAGAAGGAAAGATGGCTGGGGGCTTGACGTTGGAGTTGCCGAGGTTCCTTCACAATAGGAGCGGAGGGGAAGAAGGGGGGGCTGGTCGCGACCGGTACAAAACGGGTGGTACAAGCGGTACAAGCGGATGTACACCGTGCGGGATACGGAGTACATCCTCGGGGGTGCTTTCCCCATGTTCTAACCTCGATCGACCTAACCTCATGAACAGCACCCGTCACGACACCCAGAATTGCGTGTTGAAGTTACCGGCGGAAGATGCTGAGAAATTGAGCGACGCACCATCATACTCACACGTAGCTTGCGCGCCTCGCGCCCCGAGGCTGGACCGTCTCCAGCGAATCGCCTCCTCCCAGCCCTCAATTGCGCATGCCGACGACGGGTGATATCGAGCCGCCGAGATGGAGTTCGTCACGGCCCTTCGCAGCACGTTTGACGACAATAAGCCCTCACTGTTTGAAGTTCTCTCGGAGCAGCAGCTCAACAATCTATTGCCACCAACGCTGCGATACCTACTCACCGTTGCAACGCAACGCCATCCACGATATCTGCTGCGCATACTCAACTCATTTGATGAGCTCTATGCGCTGTCTATGCTCGTCGTCGAGCGACACTACCTCTATACCCGTGGCGGATCATTCACCGAGCACTTCTACGGCCTCAAACGAGAAAAAGCCTTAAGGGGCGAGGTACCCCGGGCGAGCGCAACTGTCCCGCACCTCGTGCGAGAAACACTGAAGCTATCGACGTCAGATGTATGGAAGAATCTCGCTGTTCTGGTCGGCGTGCCGTATTTGAGGCGCAAGCTCGATGAAAGCTACGAGGTCAATGCGCCGAGAGCCTTGCTCGGGTCAGCGTATACCCGGATGCCAGAAAATCCGACTCTCAAAGACCGCTTCATGTACTACTACCGATGGTTTCTGACCAATATATACCCCAGCGTCAATGCTGCATACTATTTTGCTATCTTGGCCTTCAATCTGGGTTACTTGTTTGACAAAACCAAATATCACAACCCGCTCATGTGGTTGATTGGCACCCGCCTTCGCCGTATGACGGGAGCCGACTTCCAAGCCATCGAGGCATTGTCCAAGCCGAAACCCGGCAGCAGGCCAGGACCTCGGTCAATATTCTCGCCAAGCGAATGGGGTTCCAAAGCCCTTTCTAGTCTTTCAGTGCTTTTGCCCTTGAGTATTTTTGCGCTCAAGTTCCTCGAGTGGTGGTACCAGTCAGATTTTGCGAAGCAGTTGTCACGCAAGGCAACCGAGAACATTGATCTCCCTCCTCCTATTGTCAGAGGGGTTGAAAAGAAGTCTTCGTCGACCGGGGAGGACACGGACAGGGAGAATGCAGAGACCGGAGCTAAGGACGAAGAACTGACTACTGACGAAGCTCCTATCGCATTATCGTCCATGCTTCCTATCTACGTGGTGTCTACACCATCGGATTCCTCGCTGTGTCCAATTTGCCAGGACAGTATCGTTACCCCAACAGCCTGCCAGACGGGTGTCGTCTATTGCTACTCGTGTATTCACAAATGGATTGAAGGGATACACGACAAGCAAGAAAGCTTCATGGCCAAGCGGGCCGGCAAGTGGGAAAGCGGAATAGGCCGGTGCGCAGTCACGGGGAAACGCGTATTGGGTGGCACTGAAGGGTTACGTAGGATTATGATTTAACCCCCCCACCCCCCCCCCCCCCCGCTAGGTGCTTGGTTAGGATTGCTACTTGAGCATTGGATGAGGGTCAAGGGGCCATTGACGGCAGGCAAGTTTGCCGGGCGGGATATCGACTGTACAATACCGACTATGGAACTAAGAGCATGAGCGAATCGGATTACTGAGATACCACATCTAATTGAATAGCTTTCAATAATGCAACCCGCACGCCTCGCCTGCCAGCCATCAATGACGTGGGCCGCAACTGCCAGGTTGTAAAGTGCCCAAGGTGCCGCAATTAGACAAGGCAACAATAGCCACCGCCCGTGTCAACCCGTGTCTCAGCCAGAAGAGGCATGCAGAACTAGCGATTGACCAATCACGGGTTATCAATTTGTTCCACTTTCGCACTTCAATGGAATGCAGACTCCTACGCGACACCTTGTCAAGGATGGCTACGGAGCACAACGGCACAATAACGATCTTAGCGCATGCGGCGCACGGAATGGCATGTACGCCTCGTCGCCCAGGAGTGGCATTTTAATCTTTCAATGTTTTACTCGAAAGCTGTGAACTGCCCGCTTCCGCCCTCCTATTATTCAAGCTTCTTGGCAGTCAGGGCAGACGGGCATATCACTCCTGTCTCGCCGGCAAAAGAGCGACATGCTTTGGAAATGAAGCCCTCGTTTATCCCTCAGAGACAACGAATATTGTGTCAGCCATCCTATTCTTTCACAATGAGTCCTTTCCTTGAGATATGCTCACTACTCGTGTCATTCTTTGTTTCCCATTGGACTACCAGCATGGGAAGCATGGGAGAATCGACGTCTGGAATGGATGCTTGGCAGGGTACCAGTCTTGGGGCTGCTTTCGACTATAGATACAGCCACAAGCAGGTACGCAAGCTCTGTCTCTCTCTCTCTCTCTCTCTCTCTCTCTCTCTCTCTCTCTCTTTTCCAATCGACGCTCGTAAATGTTCTGTCAGGTGGAACATCTATTCCAGCCACTTGATAATCGAAAATGGATTCATTGCCAATATATAAGGAGAATGTCTGGGGCATATCCTCCTTGCGAAGAGCCGAGCCTCCCCTTTTCTTTCCACTTCGTCTCCCTTTCCGCAAATCTCCAGACATTGCTCTCTGGACTGAAGACTATTACCAGATCTCAGCAGGCCTCGAATTTACCACGAGTTGAAAGGTAATCTCCCTTGGACCTGATAGACAAGAGCTCTAGCATACGGCGTTTTTACCATGGCCTACGCCTTGGCTACCTCCTACGCGGGGGAAGCCCTCCTTTCGGGATTCAACTGGTTCGATGGCGCGGACCCTTCTCACGGCTTTGTGTCGTACCAGAGTCGGCCAAATGCCGAAGCGATGGGGCTATACTCGGTGGACAAGATCACTGGGGTGGTGAGATTGGGCGTGGATAGCACAAACAAACTTTCTCTTAGTAGTCAAGGACGACCAAGTATTCGACTGGAAAGCAAAGAGGCCTTTAATCATGGTCTCTTCATTGCCGATTTCCTACATATGCCCCCTTCGCAATGCGGTCTGTGGCCAGCTTGTAAGTCACTCCGATACAGTTGGGCGGTCCCCTTCTTTGCCAAAGGACTCGAAGATGCTGACTAGTTTGGCGGGTGATATAGTCTGGTCTTACGGACCAAACTGGCCGTTTGGCGGCGAAATTGACATCATAGAAGGCGCAAACGACCAATACCACAACCTTTTCTCGGCACATACTGCCTCAGGATGCACGCTATCAAGGACCGCGTCCGGATTCTCGGGAGTGCGGCGCACAACGAATTGCGACGTTGCCGCCGACAACGTTGGATGCGGATACCAATCCCCCCCTGGTGACACGGCTGCGTATGGCGATGGCTTCAACGCTGCGAACGGGGGTGTCTACGCTATGGAGTGGGATGCCGGCTTCGTCAAGGTTTGGCATTTCGCCAGGAGTCACATTCCTGAGGACGTCAGCAGTAAGAAGCCTGATCCTGCGGGATGGGGACTGCCAGATGCGGTGTTTGGCGGAGAGAGCTGCGACGTGGACAAGTATTTCAAGGACATGAGCTTAGTTATCAATATCGTAAGTTTTGCCCACCCCGCTGTTTTCATGGGTTTATCGGGCAGGAGGAGCGCGTTCCTGCTGACGCGATATCTGCGTAGAACTTCTGCGGAGACTGGGGCAATGCCATCTGGGGCAAGACTGATGGCTGCGGCAAATACGCATCGACCTGCAGTGAATACGTGGCCAAGAATCCGCGGGCCTTTTCCAACGCGTACTGGGACGTGCGGTACATCGATGCGTACAGGAAGAGCAAGAACGACAAGCCTTCTTCTCCAGAGACGACATCAAGAAAAGTCACCTCTACGACCGCGTCGACGACAAGGTCCATGACTACGACGGTGACCATGGGTGCGAGGAACAGCACCAAGGTCATCATCGCCTACACCACTACGACAACGCTAGCAGCGCCCAGTAACACGCCCTCGTTAGGCGCCGCCTCTTCTTCCATGGACGCTCCGGCGACGGCTGGTCCCAGCAATCCCTCCAGGCTTGGCGAGTCCGCTCTCCTGGGGTGCTACGGCTCCAGTGACGGCTTCAGATCCTTCCGGCAGGTCCAGGATAGCAGGCAAATGACTGTCGAGCGATGCGTGAAGCTCTGCGCTGGGTCCATGTTCGCTGGCGCCTATGACACCCGGTGCTTCTGTGCGGATGCTCTGGACGCCAACACGCGAGCCACGGGTGGGAAGGACGGTGTTTGCGATCATGTCTGCCCCGGCGACGCATCCTTTTACTGCGGTGGGCTGGCTAGGAAGGTTGTCGATGTGGCCAACACCACGGGCATTAATCCTCAGCGCTATTGGAACTCGTCATCCTCAGATCTGCAGGCATCCCCTGGACTAGGCGCTCCTCTGTCGTCGAGCACCGGCTCAAGCATTCCTGCCAGCAATTCCACGAGGCCCAAGAGGTCCCATGCCATGGCCATGGGAAGTCTCAACAGGCGGAGGGAATCTCGACCCAGGAACATGCTTCTCACCGTCTACGGCGCAGTCAAGAAGCGGCCTGCCCAGCCTCCGCCTCCACCAATGGCCCCCGGGCACAACATCACCTACACTCTCGTGCAGCAGGGCTCGTATGTCTCGCCAACCGTCCGGCTGAAAGAGGCCATCCGGATCCATGGGCCTTTCCGGCCTACCGCACCGCCCCACGCCAAGGGAGCCAAGCTCGCCGACGACGCACAACCAAGTCACCCTCCAAGCTACACCACAAACGTCCAACTTTGGAAGACCGTAACGGAGACTGTTCTTCAAACCGAAGTTGTGATGGAGAAGGCCGACTGCGAGACGGCCCCAGCACCGCCAAAGCCCACGACACCGCAGCCTCCCCCACGAGTAATGCAGCAGCAAAACGGCAACGCTACCGCCAGAGTAGGGCATCAAGATGGCAACCCCCCTGCTAGGGTAGAAGAGGGGAATGTAAAGCTTTATGCTCCATGGCGAAGCAATTCGAGCGACGGGTCACCTGCTGGGCCGGTATTCACGGCCGGTGCTGGTGGCATGTGGAGCGAGGCAAAGCTGGGCGTGACGCTCGGTCTAGCAGTCCTGGTGATTGCTATGCTGCAGTAGGACTGGTTTCAAGTATGTGGGCATATATGGTGTACAGCAATGGCATTGGTATTATTTACACGGCCGGAATGTTTTCGCTGCATGGATTAATGTTTGATTCCCTTTGTTGAAGTAACTAGCGGGCATGATGGGAAGCCAGGCTAGAAACCTGGTATGAGTCGGATACTTGGGCGTTTAATCTTGGTGGATGATAATAAGAAGAAGTCACTCCTGTATTTCATTTATTTTAAGAATACCCCTTCGCCGTCTTGATGTATCCTGTGCACTGGACCGAACCTGAGATATGTACCGCGGATCTTTTCATTCCAAAGTGCTTGGATGAGTTCGGGAATCCTTCTCAACGGAGCACCGTGTAGTCCGTAGGTAGGTATTGCGCTTGACAACATGTTACGTTCAACATTGAAAGTTTTGTAACATTCTATCAACCCCAAGTGCGATACGCATACTTGGTCCAAGATGCTTCAGTCAAGAAATGTCTTTTTGTACGGAGTTTGCTCGTGGAATTCCAAATGCTGCTTTTGTATTACCCAAATCCCTTACACACGCAACCCTGAACCCTATTCTGTACACCCACACTTCATATATCGACAACAATGGCTCTGCTCACAACCTTTCCTGAATTTCTATACATCTGAGCCGCATTAACCATCAGACTTCCTTGATTGCTTCCTGGCCCGCCCATCAGCCACTTCCAGAGCACGCTGTGAATGCCATGGAATACCACAGCCAACATGTCGCTCCAAGATCGATTGGGGATAAAGTCCCGAAAGAATCCCCGGCGGGGATGGGACATGAGACGCTCGTAGGCAAGTTGCAAATCATCAAAATAGACAGATTCTTTGCCATAGGCGCAGTGACAGTGGCCGAAGACGTGGAGTCGAGGTTGCACCCGCCAGACCTCTCTTAGGAGTTGAGGGCAGCCGAGATCGAGGTCCAGATGGTGTTTCTAGACACGTATCAGTCTCTCTGCTGCTATGGTCCTCCTTCCCCTTTCTTGGCGAATGATAGTGGTGCACTCCCGTGCCGAGTTCCCCTACGCTAGACAAATGACTTACCGGCGGGCTATGAGTGACCAAAATGTCAGTCTGGGGAGGTACTTTACTCAGCCAAGGTGATCGCGTAGGATGGTATTGAAATCTAATGAGTGAGCAGCCGTGTCAACGAAAGCAGCTTCTTTTTCAGCCATTAAGACGCGCGGGGTCCGAGTTGGGACCTTGGAGCTAGTCTAGTTAGGTGAAAATGTCCCAACGTACGCGAAGTTCTTGGGACCACACTCCGGAATGTCCGGCGCGCCAAAGATGGAAATCTGCCTTCCCTTGATGCTCTGGACCGAGCTTTCGCCCTGGAGATAGATGATGCCGTCGAGGTTGAGCCGCGCGCCCCGTCTTCGGTCGTCCTCGCACCGACTCCGAAAATCGAAATAGCTGTCGTGGTTTCCCGCGACGACGACCTTGACGGGATGGGGTAGTGTTTTCAGCCAGTCCAGCTGTTTTTGGATGTCTGCGGCAGTGCCATGGTTGGTGAGGTCCCCGGCGTGGATGAGGATGTCACCGGGCGGCACGGCGACGGTCTGATCGTGAGTGTCTGAGATGCACGCTACGCGGATGGGCGCGTTGTGTCTCGGGGGGCGGAACGGGGTGCCGCGCAGAAAGAGGACGAGGTGGTAGAAATTGGCGGTGACGTAGGTGAGAGGTGAGAGGAGGAGCTGGTCGAGGAAGGTCAGGTTTTCCCACTGGTTCTGGCGGCGCATGCCGAGCCAGGTCAAGAAGCCCATGATGATGACAAGAGACGACGGTCAGCTGCCTACCCGGGAAGGTTAGGATAGGTAGGTAGGGTAGGTAGCTATCATTTAGGATGTGCGACCTGACCTGACCTCACCTGACCTCACCTCATCTAGCCTAGCCTAACTGTTTGAGAAACATGGCTTAAATTCTTTTTTGCATACCGTCTTGTAGATTAGATTAAATCGATTAATAAGCTACTCTATTGCTAAACTTTGATTGTCATGTGGTGGAATTTTAACTCTAGTCTTCTACACAGTCCTCCCATATATGACTCAGGAATAACGAATGGATGCAGATTGAAGGCTTTTGACAACAACACATCATCAGCAGAGCACCTATTCTGCTTTCGGAGGAATTCTTCCAAATCAGCATTGATTTCGAATATAGCGGACGCCCGACCACAAATCCACCCATTGCCTTGATTCCATCCTGGGCGTACAGGTCGATTCGGATCGTCATGGGAATGATTCGGTAAAAGTTTGTGACTGGGTGCTCGGTTTGGTGTCGTAGGCAACTTATACACTTCTGAACGTGGATGGATCCGCTATTCGAGGCGCAAACGGATCGGACCTTCACGAAGCTGCATTGAAAGCTTTCCGGCGGGACTTCCACCGGAATCCAACTTGTCCCAAGCACTCCGATTTACCGTCATCTCGGGACGGATTCTCCCTTCTGATGATCGTCGGGATGCTCCGTCGGCCTTGGGTAAAGTAGACGATATTGGTGGAACTCGGATGTAGAATGGTGGTATAGACGGTGTCCAGGCTAGGTATCGGTAGCAGGAGGCCCGAGTTTGAGTTGCTTCTACAATTTATTCAAGAAAACCCAAGTCGTCGCATCTGTGTTCTGAACCAAATGACCGGTTCGTACAATAAATGAGGGAAACGGAAGGCGAAAGAATATTCTTATCACCTTTCTCCTCCGGATCCTGCCAATCAAGCATGACACCGGAGGAGGCGAATGGTGAGTAGTTTATTCTCCGACAACTGAGTTCCTCAATTTCCCATACCAACCGATCGTTTGGGTTCACGAGACACCACTTTTCTTCCGGGGATCCCTGTTTCTTCAATGACACTCGAGACGACAACTTCCGGAATGGTTTGGTAACTTTGGGGCTCACCTGCCACAAATCCATCTGAGGAATAGGTACCATGATGCGACCGTGCAAGAGCTTTCCAATCAAAGCGACCAAGCCCCTCTCTCCCGTGTTTCGCTGTCAAGAAGTTCGTCGACAGTCATGCATGCCTTTCTGTTTCTTGGAAGGGAGCTTCAGCCCAACCCAGCAGGCAACGCCATAAAATTTGATATTAATAGTAGTGGGGATCACGTGGGAAAAATGTGCCATGATAGTCCCGAGACTCCGTCACGTGTAATACCCACACAGCCAATCAGAAACACACTCATTATCGGCAGCAAGCCTCTCATCAACATCCAACTGCTCTCCGAATCACTGATGAGACCACCACGTTTGATCCCTCTTCGGAAAACGGGCTGAAGGTGCTAATACTGCGAGGAGCCAGGCCGTATTCTCTAACTCGAGGTCTCCAAAAAAAAAAAAAAAAAAAAAAACAGACAGTGCCGTCCGCCAGCATTTCTCCATGCCCTTTGGCAGCTGGCTAAGGCCTCGGGCGTGGTCGCCGTCTCTGTTATAGTGACGGACGTTCGCTCACAAATATCACACACCGAATGTTGAACTTGTATTCAGCCTTGTTGCCCCCCCAATCCTGCTTGTGACGTTCCTGGGAGCTTAGCACAGCCGAAGAGATAGATACACACGCGCCATAGAGTCTGGTGCTGTTCAGCCGGTTAACATCACCGTCAAGTCCGGGGCTGCCAACAAGTCCATTAAGATGGCAACCCATAGCGAGAAATTTGTACGTGTGAATGAGAATGCGTTCATCTCATGTTGAGTACGCACGTTATGCGGTGCGACGATTGTCCTGAAAGCCATCGCCGCAACTCGACTGCACAGCAGCAAGATTGTGGGAAAACGGGAAAGCTGGGTGCATGAAGCTTTTAGACCACAAGATGAAAAGGCCAATGTGGTCCACTCTTGGAAATTCTTGATTATGGGATACAGCCAGGCTGTGAACGAGAGTATGAGTCGTGGTGGTATCGCAAACCCGTATTCTCACCCTGTTGCGGCATTTAACTAGTCAACTTGCATGACCAACTCGTTCCTGACACATAAATGTCAACATTGAGCGCCAAGCAGTGTTTTCCAGCAACTCACGACGGCACAAACCGAGAATCCAGCGTCCGGCTGGACGTTGAAAGCGATATCGCCGTATTATTCCTCGCCTTCCATGTCTCGAACTGCCTCCGGCGGAGCACAAAGTCGCAACGACACCTACACCGCCGTAACAAAGATCGAAGGTGGTCCAGTTGAGAACCATAAGTCTTCAGAAACTAGCAGCCATGGCCTTTTTTCCCAATCGCTGTCACCTGGGACGGACCTGACGACTCTACGAATCCCCTGGACTGGCCGTATGGCCGCAACCTGTTCATCATGTCCCTCATATCGACAGCCACCTTCATCGTCTCATTAGCCGCAACAACGTTCGCCCCAGGAGGACCGAAGCTGATGCACGAGTTTGAGTCTAACAGCAATTCCCTCTCCGGTTTTGTTTGTGTCCACCTTTGTCGTTTCCTTGATTCTCGGGCCTCTCGTTTTTTGCGCCTCTTGGCGAGCTATGTGGCCGGAGTATCGTCATGCGCACTGCCAACGTTGCCTTTTTCATCTTCCCTATCGTCTGTGCCGCCAGCCCGAACATGTCCATGTTTACTGTCTTTCGGCTCCTCCAGGGGACTCTGTGGATCGGTCCCTATACCTCTAGGACCTGGTAATTATTGGCGATCTGATGGTTGCTGAGCACAGAGGGAAGGCTTTGAGTGGGTGGCAGCTTTGGTCCAGTGCTGGTACGTAAAGCCACACTTAAAGACTAGGTACTTGGGAAATACAGTGACCAGTGGCACTTATTCTTTTAAAAAAGGAAGGGAACTGTCCTTGGGTCCGGCAATTGGCGGATATATGGATGAAAAGGTCGGTTGTTGTCGCTGGGTATTCTGGCTTGTAGTCAGTCTAGTATTGCTCACCCCATCCGCCGTATGAAAACTGGCAAATTGACTGGCGGGCGAGGAATTCCCCTTCACAGGCTGCCGCCTTCACCGCGGTAGGTCTCTTTGTTCCAAAAACGTGCGCTATAACTCTTGTCGGTCGCAAGGCAGCCAGACTCCGTATAGAATCGGATCCTATGGGCGAACACCAGATCACCTATTCCCGCAAGGCCATCATCCGCCTTATCAAGATGCTATTTCTTTCACCAATAACCATGTTGCTCTGCCTGGAAACATCCATGGTGCACGGGTATCTGTGCCTCCTTATCACGACCTTTACCTATGACCTTTAGAGACCAGTACGGCTTCAATCTGGCGTTGCTGGTCTTGCTTACATGGGGTTATGGCGTCGGCTTCCTCGTAGGACTCTTTAGCACAGGAGTCGCCTCCGATCGGATTGCCAAGAAGAAGGCGGCCGGGTCTCCCATGAAACCGGAGCATCGTCTTCGCCCTCTGCTTCTTGGCAGTGTTCCTGTGCCAGTCGGACTCTTTTGGTACGGGTGGATGACTGCACAGTACAAGGTGCATTGAATAGGGCCGATCCTCGGCACATCCTTTGTTGGCCTTGGGACACTGCTTGTCTTCATGCCAGTGCAGTCGTACCTCATTGATGCCTTCACTGTGTACGCTGCCAGTGCCATTGCGGCGAATGCAGTAGTCAGGTCAATCGTCAGCGCCATCCTCCCACTAGCTGGCCAGCCCATGTATGATGTCCTGGGACTTGGTTGGGGGGAGCAGCCTTCTTGCCTCTGTCGCGTTCGCCACGATCCCGCTTTATATACCTCCTCATGAAGCACGGCGAATATATCAGGACACATCCCCGGTTCCAAATTGACCCTGTGATGAGTAACTCGGTTGATCTTCAGACTCATGAACTCCTGCTATAACGTAACTATAACGGCCGACATAGAGTCAGGTTAGAATGGTCAGCTAAGGTTTTTAACTCCTGCCATAGTTAGGCTACACCTTGATTCCGAAAGCTTGATGATGCCACTGCCGTAAACTACACCATCGGTATCCCGCGTTCTGCCATGTCGGGGAAACTCACGTAAACCCGGACAATCTCGGTGTGTGATTGCCGAGTCTGGTTTCATCTGGGACGGTTAAGCAAGGCAGTCGAGCTATGGCGTTTGTTTCATGGCAGTCAGGTCCAGATAACGTCTTCAGGCGCGAAAGGGCCCGAGTAACGTACGCATTTGCAATCGAGTCGCGTCCTGAATACGGCCCCGAGCCGGCAAGTTCAGTTCCATGTCCGACTGAGACTGCTTCTTTCAAGCTCCTATCCTTCAACAAATGTAGAGGCCGGCCAACCGCCGGAATCTTGCCTCTAGTAGCCATGAACTTGGGGGTGCCCTGACCCACGGCGTGTAGGCAAGCACTCGCCTCCAACAGTCCAAGTAGCTCGCCAAACGTCTAATTGGCCATGACGCGCAAACTTTGCCACTCTGGACCGTTGAAAAATATTGATACTCTAACCGGTGCCCGCCCCCCTTGTCATCAACCTTAGTAGGAGCAGGAACTGACGAGTGCCCCGATATCGTAGTGCTGGCTTGTCACACAGACTTTCTAATCCAAGATGCAGCAAGACTAATCAGGTGAAAGACAATGGCGAAGATCAATGGCGGCATGCTTGAAAACAACAAAGGAGCGGGGTTTACGGGGTTTACGGATTGGAAGCAAAATATGACGGGGAGTTGCTATGACCTGAAAGTGTCTGTCACTCTTGAGATATGCGTCTGCAGCAAGTCGGGGCCACTCATCGATGTAACCGTCGAAGCCTTTTGCCTGATTCATTTTGTCCAAGATGTCTATGGAATTGAGAATTCTTGGCTTGGCTGCGATAGCAATAGCACGTCTACTCAGCCGTCCACTTATGCTTCCATCGCGATGAGCACCATCTTTAGTACTCTCTCTATACACTCTTCTTTACATCTACGGTAGTCTTGGTAGCATCTAACTGCCATCTCCAGCCATCTGTTTCTCCCATCCACGATTCGCAACACAATCTTTAACCGCGGCCTCCTACCTTGGCGGCCTGTACTTGAGCACAGCCGTTCACAGAATCTTGCTTCACCCGCTCAGAAACATTCCCTGGTCCAACTGCAGCAAAAGTGGTCGACGCTCACAAAAGGGTCCTGCAACTGCACCTTCTGAGAAACATGAAGATTTCGTCCAGCCCGGCCCTTCTGACCTCTCGATTATCCCACCCGGCCGGGGTCCAAGCCGTGCTCCGGTCAAAGTCAAAATGCGTCAAGGGAGTCTGGTGAGATCTGACGTACGCAATGATCTCGCTGCAAACATTGCGCGACAAGGAACGGCATCGTGCCCGTCGACGTGTATGCAGGGGAGCATTCAGCGACGGGGCTTTGGCGGCATATGAGGATCGCATGAAGACGTACAGAGCGAAGCTTTCGCGCCATCGAGACCCGTGCAAGAAGTCCAAGTACGAGGATGTGACGGAATAGTTTGATCTTTTCGCATTTGACGTGATGGGGGACCGACCTTGCCTTTGGCCCCTTCTGCAAGATGACAGGGCCAGCGACGCTTAGCATACACGGACCTGTTCGGCCGCTTGACGAATGAATGGGCAAAATCCCGCTTCGGCGAGTTTTCTGCATCAAGTCCGTCGGTAACGACAAAGGCGGCAGATGCAGAAATGGCTAAGGATGGCGACACCGTGGCTGGCAGCTGTCACCTCCTCCTCGGGTCGTCAAGAGAGATCCAAGCAACAGAGAAGCTGGAAAGACCACATCACCACCGACCGTCAGATAGATACGGAGAAAATCAAGACGTTCCTCGACGACCTCTTTCACTCTGATCCTCGCTACGAAAAGGACTCGAGAGATGAGCCGACAGATGATTCTCGCGCCGTGCTTTTGCGCAATATTCGAAGGAGTCTCGCGGCTTCGTGCAAACAAAAGCTCGAGGTCAGCACAGCTGACGTTCAGAACGCGATCCAGGGTGTCCTCAGCTCTGATCAGCTCACCAGTGAGATGAGGTGTGCCCCTCCTCGACATCAGAATCAAGGATGATGTCCTAAGCGAGATGATGGACATCCTCAACATCGACACGGAGTAGACCACCGTCGGCCGCTGGTCAGTGGGCAAAACCCCCATCAGCGTGCAGATGCGCAAGGCAATCAACGGCAAATACCGCGTTTATCTAAATCTAGAGCTCCTTGATGAACTCCTCATCCAGTGCATCGGCCAGTCCATGTCTGAAGATTCGGCAAGCTCTAGACTCTGTTTGGGAGCCTGACACCTGCAAGGTTTGGGCTCAGAAACCCCAATCAAGTGCGCAAAGCCATATTGAGTGCACAGTTTGACTCCTTTGTAGACGGGAAGGCACCGAAAACTGTACAAAGTTTGCGGCCCGAAATGTACAAGAAGATGTTCTTCGCCGTCCAGATACCGAGAGCCAACGAGGATGTGCGCCACGGCTATGTAGACGACGACGCCCCGGAGGCCGATAGACAACTACACAGACGCACCAATCTGCTTGGGAACGTGCCAAACAAGCTCATGTTGAAACAAGGTATTCTGCGTGTCGGCTCGGCTGAGATGGTTGTTCATAAGCTCGTATGTGGCCAGTTTTGCATACTACAGAGAGACTTTAGGTGGTTCGGTCCTTCGCTTCCGCACTCGACGCTCATTGATTGCCATTATGAACTATTTCTGCATTCCGACTGAGCTGGTGCGCTTTTTCCAAACCTTCATCAGCATGCGCATGCAGTTTGACGATGAGAGCCAAGTCTTGACGAGGAAGTCTGGCATTCCCAAGTCCCGCACTGCCGTCATGGCCTATATCCAGGCTTACAATGCCTACTTTAAGAACTTCTTGCCCAATAACTTCGGAACTTTCATTACCGGAATGGGTGATTCGCACGGCCTCACTGTTGTGAGGCTCTTCAATATGCGCAAAAGTGGCTGTTCGGGGGAGGGCCTGACAGTGGCTCCTATGCAGCAGCCGGATACAACCAACAAGCCAACGCGGCACAGCACATTCGGAAGATGATCCAAGATCGTTTTCCCTCGCGTCACTACGAGGTTCCCGACAGTTTCCTGTACCATGGGCATTTGGGGAAGGAGGATTTAGGCCTCGCCAACCCGGTGCCCGGCTTTGCGAGACACTTCGACTTCTGCAAGGACGACGACGGCGAGCCGTACGATAAACCGGAGCCCATGTAGATGGTTATCTTTGAAGCGAAGAATTCCAT
The DNA here is from genome assembly GCA_000709145.1 of Balansia obtecta B249. Classification (NCBI taxonomy): domain Eukaryota; kingdom Fungi; phylum Ascomycota; class Sordariomycetes; order Hypocreales; family Clavicipitaceae; genus Balansia; species Balansia obtecta. The sequence continues at coordinate 33,129 of JFZS01000135.1, forward strand.
ACCAAGGAGATTCCGTAAGGTCAGCAAAAGTTCTCGGAAAGACTCCACGCCAAACGACACAAGGGCCAAAAAGCGTTCTGGGGACGAAGCGGTGCCAGAACAAAGCGCAGTTCATGTCGTATAGTCAGAGCCACAACCACGAGCTTTACATGTTGTATAAGCACATGCTTCAACCGCCGCCCACTGCCTGGACGGTTTGGGCAGCGGACGTGTTTTCCACGGAAGTGGAGGAGCTTAGTTCTTGTCGCTGGGATTTTACCAAACTTAATTTCCCGAAACAGTTAGGCTAGCTTAGGCGAGGGTTAGGGTTTCATTCCTTGGGTTTGGCTAACGGGTACTTAGATTTATGCGAGAACCTCACTATAATAGACGTCCTGGTACCTTCTAGACTTATGACTTATGAAGCTTGTAAAGAGCTACATCCACTGTGTTGCGGCCCTTGCAGCTAAACTTACCTACATTAGCCGGCTGCTCTGCAGCAGTGTTTGTAGATCTACATTGATAGCTTCTTGCCTAAAGAAGTTCTTGCAATGAAATGCCATAAGCGCGTTTAGAGCCAGCTGTTAGGGCTGTTCAGAGAGAAGTTACTTTACTTCACATGTATCGGAGGGGGTGTGGGTCCCATGACCTTATTGGGATATCTTATTATTCGTGAATCGATCGATTGCTGCTGCACACATCACCAACCTTCCAGCCCCACCCAGAGCCCCTTGCTGCCAACTCCGTCGAGTTGAGCCCCCCCTGCACCTGCTGAATGTGAACAAGCTCCATCCGGTTAGGTGGGGAACTTGGGACGTCTATGACCTCAATCGGTCAACCCTTCGGTTTCACTTCTCGTTCATGAAAGTCCAACTACCGCAAAACACCTCCAGTAAAAGAAACCATCCCTGGCTTTCCTCGCCATCACTAAAGAATCGCGAACCCCACGGCTTCTCGCTTTACTAGCACCTAATCACCTATCTCCCTCGACAGGTACTCGCATGCTCCGCCATATTCCACACCCAATCTTTCCATGCTACGCAGGTAGCTTACTAGCTTTTGCGACCAGCAGCTTCGCAAGCCATTCATAGCTGCTATAACGAAAAACTACGCCATCATGGCGGGTCTGAGTGATTTATATGGCGAGAAGGGCGGTGTAACTTGCTCCGACAACTTTGGGTACGTGTAACTACCTGAGTGTTACTGGGTGCAAACTCGGCCTTTGGCCGATGGTACTGACCGATGCTGAAAAGAGTGGACTATGTGATTCATTACCTACTTTCAGCAAAAGGTTCGTCGACATGCCACGGCCTCGAACGGGGAGTTCCGAGGAATCATGGCTAGTTTGCTCACCGTCTTTCTACTAGAACGCGCGGAAGCAGAAGCCGGCTTTGTCCAGCTCATCCAGGCATTGACAAACGTAGGTTTGGCCACCGAGGTTCGGCATGGTGATCCTGGATCGCTGCTCGTCTTCGTCAAAATCGCATCAGGAGACTTGCTCGCACAGCAGGTCTATCGTGGTCGTCTACAGGACTGGCTTCAGGGCATCCGTACATCTGGCCCAAACGCCAACCTGGCCAAGGCCCTGCAAGACGAGCCTGTAACAGAGGCGGAGCGGCTCCGTCTGGTGTACCAGCTCATAATTCGACCCGAGAACGACGGGGGTGCTGGCATTAACCCGGCTGGTTCCAAATGGAAATACGTCAGTGATGTGTTCCCTCTGCATGACCAGTCTTTCAACAAAGCTTGGATCCAGAAATGGTCGAGGAAATGGCTACTAGACGAAGCAGACGTCGACGATGTTCGCAACAAATTTGGAGAAAGCGTGGCCTTTTACTTCGCTTTCCTCCGGAGCTACTTTATCTTCCTTGTCTTCCCTTCAGCCATGGGATTTGCTGCTTGGATGTTGCTTGGCCAGTTCTCCAGCTTATACGCATTGGGTTGTGGGCTTTGGTCCGTCATATTTTTGGAATACTGGAAGAAAAAGGAAGTCGACCTAGCGATTCAATGGGGAGTGCGAGGCGTTTCTGCTCTTCAACTACCTCGTCCAGAGTTCAAATGGGAATACGAGGTTGAGGATGCTGTCACTGGCGAGCCCGTGAAGGTATATCCTTACAAAAAACGGCTACAGACTCAACTCTTGCAAATTCCCTTTGCTTTGGCTTGCATTATTGTGCTCGGCGGCTTAGTTGTTACCGCGAATTCACTGGAAATTTTCATCAACCAGGTATACAACGGTCCAGGAAAACAGTATTTGGTAAGCCTAGGAACCGATCACTATATGCTTCAAGCGATCCCCTTTTCATTACCCTCTCTGGTCTAGTGAAAACTTACGTCTAATAGGGATTCGTGCCAACAATGATTCTCGTCATATTTACTCCTACGTTTTCAGCAATGCTGATGAAAGGCGCGGATTTTTTGACAAACAGCGAGAATTATCATACAATCGACGGTGACTGCATTCCATCCATGGTAGACCAATCACAGTGATAGTTACTAACACCATGAACAGCTCACAAGGCCGCCCTGGTGCAGAAACAATTCGTGCTGAATTTTATAACATCGTATATGGCACTCATCTTCACTGGTTTTGTTTACATACCGTTCGGCAATATTCTTTTACCTTTCTTGGACTTTTGGCGTCGCACTGCACAGACCTTGACTTTCAGTGAGAAGCCTCTCCCTGTGCAACAATTCCGCATCAATCCGGAGCGCATCAGCAGCCAAATGTTTTACTGTACCGTCACAGCTCAGGTGGTCAATTTTGCCACGGAGGTTATTGTTCCGTATGTCAAACATAAGGCTTTCGCGAAAGCAAAGGAGCTGCAATCAAGAAACGTTGAGAATCAGGATCATCCAGAGGAAGCTGCATTTCTTAAACGAGTGCGCGATGAGTGCACTCTGGAAGTATATGATGTCACCGATGACTATCGGGAAATGGTCATGCAGTTTGGTGAGTTTGAGACGATGTTGTGTTCATGACATTCCCCGGTTCGTCTCTGACAAAATCTCGATAGGCTATTTGTCTCTATTTTCCGTGGCATGGCCACTGGCCGCGTGTTGTTTTCTCATCAACAATTGGGTTGAGTTGCGTGCAGATGGGCTGAAGATGGCAGTTAGCTGTAAGAGACCGATTCCTTGGAGATCTGACTCAATCGGCCCATGGCTGAATGCCATCGGGTTCTTATCGTGGCTTGGCAGTATTACAAGCAGCGCAATCGTGTTCCTATGCAGTGGTGCCAGAGATGGTAACAGGGGCGCACCGGCGCATATCACTGCTTGGGGTGGCCTTCTCAGCGTTCTGTTGGCCGAGCACTTCTACCTACTCACGCAGCATGTGGTTCGGTTTGTGATGAGCAAGGTGGAGAGTCCTGGGCTGCAGCGTGAGCGGAAGGAGCGCTATCTGATGAAGAAAAAGCTATTGGCCGAGACTCTGGGTCAGAATGTCCCACCCAAAGCAGCCATCCCTGGCGTTCAGGCTGGAGAGAAGATTACAAGAGCAGCGCTGGAAGAAGAAGCGCGCCAAGCGTCCATTCGTGGTCATGGTGGCGCAGAGGAGGCGTGAGTTATCGAACCCTCCTCGGCACTTGCGGAAATGTCGAATATTTATGGGCTGTTGATTAACGTTTTCTTCAGGTTCTGGCAGCATCAACGCGGTATGGACGAGACAATTGCCGTCGGACGGAAGATGATCGAGGCGCAGGTACGTTCCCCTTACATTCTCTTCCCTTGTCCTTCTCTCAAACCTGGTTGGTGGATTAGTGCAGAATAATGGGGTATTCCCTTCTAATCGGACCTACCTCACGGGGTGGTTGCTGACTGTGCATAACCAAAGATGGCGGCAGAAAGCAAGAAGAAGCATAATGCGCCTGCATCAAGCCCCACGGCATGATCGCAGTCCCTAGTGTTCACGCGGGAAGTCGTCCTCCGATATGTCAATGTTGCAACAAACGCAATGAGCACGAAAGATTAGGCATTGTCTATAGCGAAGCAAGATGAGATGAGATGACCATGGACGATATAGGGGCCGTGAAAAGGGGGACGTTGCTGGCTCACATCTTAGGCCAAAAGGGCACGGGAAAGGGGGGGGGACAACAACGGATGAAGGACGGCTCGATGACGGCTGGATACGGACTGAAAGTGGCAAGTAGCAGCGTCCCATGTGAAGTGATGATTTGGGATATATAATTGATGACAATAGAGAAGCAGAAAGCAGACATAATCCGTAATTTAAGCATATATGGGGAAAGGAAAGGGCTTGTCATCACTCACCCCGTACCCGTACCCGCGCCCCGTTTAAACGATGGTTGAGCAGGTCGACCCGTCACGGAGGCTGGCCCGGTCTCCACGCATTCGAAGCTGAGGTTGGAGCAAACACCTTGCTTCTCCCCCACGCGTGTCCTCTTGTTGTCGGTGGTCACGTTTTAACCCGCTCTTGCCGGTGGCCATTACATCATCCGTTGCTCCGTTACATACCCATCTGCCTAGGCACAGTACGGAGTACGGAGTACGGGGTAGCCACCTAACAAAGACGCGATAATACGAGGCAACTCAAGTCAAAGACAAGAGGCCATCTGCCTGCAGGGCTGGGTTGGGCTGTCGCCTTCCAGTCGCCGCCGTTCCAGTCACTTCCTTTCTGACCTTCCTGCTTGCGGCATGTCGACCCCACGCAATCGCTTCCATGACGGCTGCTGGACCTGCAAGGCCAAACGGTTCCAGTGTGATCGAACCCGCCCACACTGCCTGACATGTAGGCAGAAGGGCTTCGTCTGCGAAGGCTATGAGATGCGCCTGAAATGGGGCACGGGCATTGCCTCCCGAGGTCGATTCGCCGGCGCTAGCGAACCGGTAGAGACTGCCATTCCTCCGCGGCCCAAGGGCCGTCATCGAGACCTCGTGCGTGAGGAGCGTCGTCGCGAAGCCACGCAGGCAGCAAGCAGCTCCCACGACAACTTGGCGTCGCCAGATTCCGCATGCGACTCCTCCACGTCGGGGTCGAATAAGAGCTCGCCTCAGCTCTGGAGTGACACGACGGGACAATCTCTGCCAGGTGGGCCTAACTTCTCCGTGTAACCGTCGGTGATGCTTTCATTGCTTTACGATGTTGTGCTACTACAGCTGTAGTGCGCCTAAGCCTAAGCCTAAGATTTGATGGGTGGATGGGTTCTAACTCGAGCGCCGTCACAGTAGACAAGTCCCCGCCAGCCAGCTCTCAAACCATCCCACGTTGCATATCACGACGAAGCCAGGAGGACATTGACCTCTTCCAAGATTGTAAGGCAAAGAAAGACATGCGCATACATCATCGCATGGCCCCGAAATCTGCCCGAGCTTGAAGACAATGCGTAAACGGCAAAGACTAACTCGACGGCGCGGCATCAGTTCTCGACTACGGCATCAACGCCTTGTGCTCCACATCTGTCAATGACGACGACAATCTCCTCGTCAAGAGTTTGCCTCGCCTTTGGGAGCAATCAGACGCGCTTTGCTTAGCATGTCTCACCATACAAGCCACCCTGTGCCCTGGACAAGAGCGGTTTTTCGCATTATTCAACGCAGCTCTCGCCGCCTTCCGAACCGAGTTGGGGAAGAGCGTAAAGCGGCTCAAGGATGGCACCTTCACAGCTGGTTTAATGCTGTCTACCATTGGCGTAGGTCGATCAATTGGACATTGTCAATCTAATCTTTTCAACCCCCCCTCCCTCATCTTGCTACCATGACTGAACACTGACGGTATTGTGTTTTCCTTCTGGCCTTCTCTAGTTGTCTCGCGGCCACGCTTGGACTATGCATCTACACGGCATGTACAATGTACTACTGACGCGAGATTTGCGAAAACCAATGAAGAACCTCAGCCCATATCGTAGGCATCTCGTTGAAGTCATGGGCTACCAAGATCTACCAGGCTTTGCCATCGGACGCCAGAATCCTTCTATTGGCGTATGGCGTCTGCACTGTCGTGAGCCAGGCTACCTGTGCCGGCCACCCCAGATGGACAGCGTTGACTTCGTAAGCGGGCTGCCCAGGTCCTTGCTCGATCTTTTGTCAGCTATCGATGCTTCTGAAATAACCGAGGACGATCTCTGGGACTGGCCCGGCGCACTGGGCAGCATTTCTCAGTGCCATTTATGGGAAGCATACAGACTGTCTGGCATTCTCTCGTTGCGCAACCCGCAGTTGTACGTCCCGGTAGGTCGCGATCAATCGTCATCGCCTTCTGAAGGCGGCTCGCAGCGCTCCACGAGTTCGAGGAAAAACATCCAGACGGGCACAGACGTCATTACGACGCGCATCATCAGTCATGTTGACGCCATTATTCAAGCCTACTTGGCGCCCGATGCTTGCAAGGACTCGCTGCTCTTCAATGCCATTGACTATCCTCTCTTTTTGGCAGGCATTGAAGCGGACGTGATGAACAACAAATCAGAGCTCAAAGAAACAATCAAGAAGTGTTTTGCCGTGCGAGAAGAAGCCTTCAAATATCCCAGTCGGGGCACGATACTGCTGGATATCATGGAGGAATGGTGGGTGTGCGATAGGTGTACCACGACGGTCCATGAATTGGCTATCTCGCGCGGCCTCGAGCTAGGGCTTATGTAAACAGACATGGTGTAAATGCGGTCTTGGTCTTGTCTTGGTGTTCTTCCGACATGTACAACTGTTTGAAGTGCCGGCGGAGCATTTGACCATGGCAATCGAACCAATGCATCACGGCGTCGCTGAATACTTTGTCACCAGAAGGACACGACCACACCGAATGCATCAAAGCCTAGTCGTTCATAGTTTGACCAAGCGCAGCTGTCCGCCCCATTGTCTTCTCCTTTGAAATTTCCCAGGACAAGATGCAGAATCATCATCTCCGGACACCACAGGTCTATCAGCCCCTAGCGATGCGCGACACGACTTCAACTCATTAGGCGTCCTAGACCCCAGCCAATCTCACAGACCGAGTAGCACAATACGAAGATGGCCAGGAGGATCTACAAGAGCCGGGGAAGGCTCCCTGAGGTCAGGTAGAACATCAAGAAAGCCAGACTTGATGCCCATGTATATTTAGACACGGGGACCATGCTTGACATTGCGTTTTGCCGCGAACTAGACACTGAATACATATCTGATAATACATTCGGTCAGCCCCCTTGGCACGACTGAGACTCCTGGTGGCGCTGGGCACTCTGGATGAGAGCATGGTTGGCAGTTGATGTAGCTCACGCTTCGCCGGTTGATGCTGCACAATGTAGTATATCACAGTGTGTCGGTGCGAATATCATTGGTTCAAACTGTGCTGATGCACATGCTGCGACGGACCTTGACCCATGCAGCTTTTATCTCACAGAGTTTTCGTGTTCTGTTTTAGCTACAAAATGTAGGAACACGCCCAATTTCCCGCCATTCCGAGTATGCGTGACACCATTTGATCTCGTCTGAGGCCTGTAGGGGGCCTTTCTTAAACGACCACAGAAATGACTCGTCATGCAGGAGGCAACTCAAAGTTCACTTGCCAACGCCCGCGTATCTGCCGAGATTCTTAATAGGAGTTCAGCGACGAGGGGGAAGAAAGCAAAACAGGTTGATTTGCTCGTTTTGCAGAAGTGAGTGGTTTCGCTGGGACACAGGCCATGGTTTTCATTTTCCTTTTCCTCTTTTTTTTTTCCCCTTCACATGCTCTATTTCCCGTCACGTACCGGGGGCTGATGATGCCTTGAGGTCTTTCTCAATCACGGCGGCGGCGGCGAGGCACTTTTCGTCGAGGAAGGAGGGCGCAGCGATCTGGAGGGCGCAGGGAGCGCCGTCCACGACGTCAGGTTCGTCTGGGAAACCCCTGTTAGCCATCTACCCAATCCCTGTCTACCTGTAGAAAGAAAGGGATGGAGGAGGAGGCCAGGGCAAGATTCCAACAGCATGGCTTGGATCGGTGATAGGCCTAGGGGCGGTTTCTAACTCACAGTTTGGCTGGACGTCACCCTTGGTTGACATTGGCTCGGGGTCCAATGCCTTGGATGCTTTACCGTATGGGATGGTGCACGCGGGATACTAGAAGCCATTCTTCAGCAAGCGAGGGACCATACTATGAGGCGGAAAGCCGGTTGGGGGTACGGCGTACGTCAAGCAGGTTCCACACGAGCGTGTACGGCGGCCAGCCGTACGTATCATGTGCCACGGCGGTGTTCTGCGCTCCAGGCCCCAATATCACGTCGATGTTGTTTTCGACCCACGTCTTCCGCCATGCATCCTGGTATTTCGTGCGTGCTGTCTGTAAAGCACTGATCTTTTCGAATGTCTCTAGCTCCTGAGGTACAGGGAACGGACCCGTGAGCATCGGGTGGTAACGCTTCGCTACGGAGGTCACGGCGGGTTCCTTGCCGGCGGCAATGTGATCGACTTGAGGCCCGTACACGAAGTACTGGAAGGCGAGGCGATTGCCATACGAGATGCTCTGGTCCCCGGAGTAGGTGAGTTGCACCATCTTGTGGCCCGCGTTCGCAAGAGTCTTGACGGCTGAATCTAATGCTCGTCGAACAGGTGGGTGGAGGGGGAAGTGCTCGTCTTCGGAGAGGACGCCAATAGTGAGTTTCTCGGACCCCGTCGAGACGGCGGCAATTTGCTGCCATGGTGCGGCGTGCGCATGCACGTCATACCTGTTTGGCTGTGCATTGACAATCGTCGACATGAAGAGAGACAGGTCTTCCAGGCTGTGGGCTAGGGGTCCGACAGATGACTTCAGGCCGGGCAGACCCTCCATCCTGCCATGTGTTTGCCCGCTGGGGGGCACTCTGTCGGCTGTGGGTTTGAATCCATACACGCCGTTGCAGAGGGCTGGGATGCGAATCGAGCCGGCGATGTCTGTTCCCACGCCCATGATGGATCCACGAAAGGCAACGAGGGCTCCTTCACCGCCGCTGGAACCACCGGCCGTAAGCCTCGTATTATGGGGATTCAAGGTGCGGCCGAAGATGTTGTTCTCCGAATCTGCTGTCTATATAGATGTAAGTATTTTTTTTATTTTTATTTTTTTTACATACCGCGAGCATCTAATCCAGTCAATGTGCAGGAAGGTTTTGACAAGACTGTGCAGGTAGAGCAGGTTCCGAGGATCAATCATACCATCATCGTTTGTGGAATGTTCGTCTTGGCGTAGAGCACTGCCCCGAGATCAAGAAGCATGTTCACCACAGCCGAGTTGGACTCGGCAGGCGGATTACTCAGGAACGACACGAAGCCCAAAGTGCTCTGGACCCCTTCCAGAGAGAAAGTATCTTTGATACTGACAGGTAGGCCGTGCAACGGACCAAGGGGCTTGCCCTCTCGACGCAAGTACTCATCCAGGAACTGCGCTCTCTGCATCGCCCTGTCAAAGAAGTGCTCCGTCAGGCATGAAATCTGTACTTGCATGCAGACGCCAGTTTGCACATGTAAGTCAACTTATATAGACCTTCAGAGAGTTTTGCTTTTTTTTTCTTTTTCTAGATCGAACCTACCAACTGCTGGGCAATAGCAGCCCTTTTACAAAAGGCTGTCGTGACGGCAAGCGATGTGACCTCTCCATCAGCAAGTTTTCCCAGCAACTGCTTCGCCGAGTACTCTTCAGTGAGACTGATCTCCTGCTCGGATAAGATGCCGCTGCGGTGCGGGATATCAGCCTCCAGGAGCCTGCCGTGCCTGAGAGCAGAGTCGACGAAGACATCATCGAGACGCCAAGACGGTGGTATCTGAGATACGAGCTCTCGGCGTTTGCGTGAGGCGAGTATTTCCCATTCTTCCAAGGCCCTGATGGTCATCTTTGGAGATTCAGCGTCGTGTAAAATTATGCGGGACTATGTTGGAGGCCACAGCTGATAGATGGTAGATTTTGCCCTCCGGTAGAGATGAACGTGGTCTCGGTCGCGGGACTCGTCTGCCTCATATTGACGTATTGGCTTCGCAATGGGTTTCTTTAAAGCTACCGATTTGCCTGCCGGTCGAGTTGGACGGGAATTACAAAACTACCGTAACATGCACAATGTGCGCTCGTGGACAACAAAACGGCGTCCACTTGCCTAAAGTGGACACGGGGTGGATACGACTGTTCATGTCGGTTACTTGGTTTGAGGGTTCCTGCTCCTCTCTCTCTCCGCTCTCCTCGTCGGCCACGCAAAGGCAAAACTGCTTGTCGTGTTTTAGCCTCGTATAATTTTACTACTAAGATTAAGTAGTTATGCAGATCTCTATACCTTGGTATACCTCTATTCTTAAACAGCCTAATCTTGACCCGCAGTAATTGATATTCGGACTGTTCGGTACATGTACCTGCACCAGTGCCGCTGAGTCACAATGCATGGGTTCAGCATGTAAGAAGGATCTTGTTCGGGGTGGAAAGGGGGGGGAGGGGGGGGAGGGGGCTTTGCATACGTCTACTCATGCCGAAAGTCGCGGCCCTTGCCTATATTGTTTGGTATGAAGGATATATATATCCTTGGCGGTTGCTGAAGGTACATGAGTAATGTCAGAAGCCCAATCCTTGAAAAATCCACAGCATAGAGAAATAATATAACTCTTACCTCCACTTTGATAAGAGATTGTCAGTGCGAACCTTATTTTCGTGTATTGCAATATAAAGATGTTCCCTGTCGTCGATGAAAATACTGCAAGCATGCACCCAGAGGACAGGGGAAGGGCTACATACATTGTGATATGTACACGGCCACATCCCTGCATTGCGGGGAAGCGTGGACCTCGGTTTCTCCATGTTAACACTTGGGGCGGTCGATGGAGAACAAACTACTGTGTGTCATGTTACCATACCGTGCCGTCATCACTCAAGCCTAGGGTGAGCGAAATGGCAAACTGCCGCGCTTGAACCGTGGCGCGCTATCATAAGTCTGGCCCAAAGAGGCAAGTCGACGCTGCCACTAGTCGCGTGATTAGGAGAGGCTGCGTGGCTGTTTACTCCGTAATCGTGGGGTGAATCGTCGTCTCGGAGTTGTTGTTGGTTGACATCGAATGAGCTGCAAATCCTGCTGCGGGGAGTCTATTCCGCAGTGGTGGCGATGCATAGGCACAATGTCACCTGTTCCGTCACTCCCGAGCCCAGTCGAAGGACAATCGGCACTTTCCCCGGACCAGGCGATTTACTTCGTCTCAACATGCGGCTTTCAGGGGCACAAAAGCCTATGACTCGATACTTCATCCTGTGCAACAAGGGCTAAGTCGATGGGCGGCCTCTCTGGATATGTTGGGGAAACACGTTTTTGTCATGATCCATGACTGGCCGAAGGGAGCCTTGTTGATGCTCAAGCTTGCGAAACAGGCCCCAGCACATAAACAAATCGCAGTCTCTCCTAATCATATACATGACTCGATGCGATGCGAGATGCCAAATTGAGTTGAACAAGGAAGAAAAAAGGCCCGTGCTTACGATAGAAGCGGTAGGCACACGCATCCCATGGCATATGACAAGCCATAGGAGGCTCGTCGGTCAACAGCATTCTGTTAACTCATACTTGGAGCGTCTTGGGCTCTTCTCTTTGACTCTACGCGTAAGCGCCCTCATAGGTACGAAGTAAGCCTCGCAGCGGTGGTAGCCGAGATTCTTCGGACAGACGCCCATAAACAGCTGTGGACATAGTCTATTTCGACGTTCCTTTGTGTTCCAGTGAAGATTTCCTGGTGCCTGCTGTGTCGCGGCTCTGGGCAATGGAGCGGCTGAACAGCATTCGTGCGTGGGCGAAAAATGTTGGATTGATTGCTTTGCTTGGTGGTGACTTGTCAGGCTGACTGCGGTCAACCGGGCGTGCCAGGCTGTCAGACGGGGGAATCGCAGAGGCTATTCCACTTCCACGCCCACATGAGTGGCGAATACAGAGCATAGTAAGCAATTGCCAAACCTGAGCTGTATTCATTCAGCTTTGCGTGACACCAACAGCACCATGACGGTATCCTGTACAGAAGGCAACAGACGGTCCGACCTCGAAGGGACCACAGAGTGGCACGAAAAGTCTGCGGTTTGATGAAGTGGCCATGCTGACGCCGTCCGGCTCGGAGCGTGACAGGAGGTGGCCGAGTTGGATAGACGTGTAATGATATCGTCCATTGAGATGCAGAATACAGCATTTGTCACTTCTTGCTGATGTTTCGGGGTGAAACTGACTTGTGACTTGCCGACTAAGCTGAGTGGATGTGGTTGGCTGCTTCTCCGCCGCTGGACATCCATGCTCCATCCAATCAGTCTGCTCCGAATTAACACCAATCCCGATGTGGTTAATCATGGATCGTGCACGGACTTATCCAACTCTTCCTTCCTTTTTCCTTTGCATTGGGCGTCAACTCGATGCCTAGCAAGACAGACAGACATTGATTGTTTTCTCGGCGTTGGGCCGCCTCATTTGTCTCACCCGTCATGGCCATGATGGCATCCTTCGTTTATTCTCCGTCGATACGGAAACTGCGCCCGACATATTCCCACTACGCGACCGGTACACTACTCCATATTGTTGAAGTCTTCAATGGTATTATGGAATGTACACGATACATTGCCGTGAGGCCCTAGTTCGATGGAATATCAGATCCGCGGAATATGACTAGACCATCCTGATTTACCCCTGCCACGTTCCTGGGTATGTAGCTGGCATGAACCCTCGCCCAATCTCCCGAGACGCAAGCATATCCTAATGAACCTAGTTATCTAGATGCTTTATCCGCTGTTGACATTTCTGCTTTCAATCCTTTATCCGTTCGGTCCCCTATTTGTCATTTGAAGACTCACAAAATCTGCATACAATGACGCGACCAGTATGCGTCAAGACCACGCCATGACGTTGTGGCCCACACTCTCTACATTCTAGGGGACCGACCGAAACATTGGCTGTGATGGCCCCGGATATGGGAACCAATAGATCGTCAAGGTGAAATCAATGTGGGCTACCACGGCTGAGTGGAGGAAGAACAAGCAGGATCTTCTAATCTTCCAATCGACGACGGATGGGACGCTCTGCCCTCGCGCCTGGCAGGGCCATTGGCTGTCGCGGAGTGTTGTGCGTCGGAAATCAACATGTCAGCCCGGAAGCTATGCTGTGATAGGCGAAGGCGATCTTCGCCGATTGATGAGTGAGAGTCAAGAGAGCCTACTGCCATTTAGCCAGTCACCGACCTGCCATAACCTATAAAGCACGTGGGGGCGGCGACAGCCCTGGACTGCCAGTCGCCCCGAATTGCTTGGATGGCGTGAGGCACCCAGTCATCGTGCAAGGGGATATCCTGTTGGCGAGATGCAATTGTCTGCCAAATATCTGGCCACTCACTTGCTCTACTGCTCTCCTCTTGCTCTCCTCGCGCCATTCCTTCTCACTACGTACTTCGCCGCCTCTATCTTTGTAGAGCTCGACAGGCGCGGCGATTGCAATACTTGTTTGCAACAACAGCAGACAGAGCGATATTAGTATCACAAAGTTGCCTACTTGGGCAGGTAGACATCCACAAAGTACATCGGCGCTTCTGAATTTTCGTTGGTGTACTGCGACAACGCATTAGCGCGCTCATCTGCGACGATAAACAGTTAGACAAGAGCTCAGCTTTGCTGTCGAATGCCCATCTCTCGCCATATAGGCTGTTAAATACTTACTTTCGACGAGCTATTCTCGAGGCTTTATTCGTGCGTGGTATCAACGAGATGGATACTGTTGATGAACTTGTCATTACCCCTTTTCGAGACATCGTCGAGAAGGGGACGCAGGCTGTGGGAAATGCAAACGACGCGCCAGAGATGCTGAAAGAAGCGCAACGCCTTGTCAAGCTTGGTGAAAAAAGCTTGGCGAGGATCGAGTTAAGCTGCAAAAAAATGTACAGCGAGTATGGAATTAACTTCATACTTGCCCTGAAAGAAAACAGTACGTGATATACTTACCTTCACGAAGCGCAGATACGCGCCAGCTTGATCATAGCTCCGGCCTCGCAAGTAGCCACTTGCCGGGTCTCCATGGTAAGGCGAAACTCTCTAACACGGACTGTCTTGGCATAGGTGAAATTACCGAGTACCGCAAGCGACTTCACCATTTGCTCTTCGACTTCGACGACTTTTTAAAAGCCGAAACGTTCGAGGCTCCCAAATATAAAGAGCTGCAAGTCTTGTGTCGAGAAGCTGCGCTTCAAGTGTACAATGCCCTAATTACCATGAAGCTCCAAGTTCCAAACCACTTTCTTTCCCAACTTTCACCGCCAGAGTCGCCTCACTCTCAATCATTCTTTTCTCTTCAAGATACAGCTTCTCCACACCCATTCGGCTTAGCATCTTCGACACGAGGTTCAACGTCGGGCTCACAAGGCGATGCCAGATCAGTTATGGACTATCCTAACGTGGTTGAAGCAACAGCTCAGTTGAAGGATTTGATGATAGACCGGCAGCTGTCAAGTGCTCGGAGCCCGGTCCTAAGTGTTGCCGCCACAGTCCATGGAGGTGAGGACAGTGCAGTAAAGCTTGCATCGGAGCCACCTTCGCGTCAGCCCCCGAGACCACCGTCGCTGGATCCCTGGAATCTCAAATCAGTACCTGCCGTGGAAAACGCGAGAGCAGACACATATCGACAAATTGTATGCCCCCCGGAGTCGCCCGTCGATCCCTCATTTCCTCCTACACGCCCCGACAGGCGTCGATGCTTGCCCTCAGATGTACAGTATGTGTGTGGAAGTGCTGCCGGAATTTCGAAGCAAAATACCGATGGGTGTAATGACCACCAACATTCTGGCTCTAACACGCAATCAAATCATACAAACGCGCCCAGCCATCGAACCTGTTCGCGCGCCCACACGCTTTCTCCCATCATTCCAGAGCAGAATGTGCCCAGGAGAACAAGCAAGTCGACCTGCAGCAAACAGCCGCTGCAAGTGCGACCACCACTGCCTCAGCTGCTACGCAAGACATCCAGTGGTTCTATGGTCAGTGGGGTGGAGGATATGGACCGACAATACCAAGCCATCAGAAATTTGCTGGGACAACCCCCAACTAAACCTCTGCCGCAGCCACCGTTGCGTCATCAAGATAGCGTGTCAAGGAATAATCGAGCTCTCAGCCGACCGCCCGGGACATCGACTCCCAAAAGTCAAGCAGGTCTTGAAGTAGCTGTGATGGTACCTGAGGAGGAACCAGATCATGGCTTGATTCCTGTGGATACTGAATTCAAGGTCGAATGGTCACCTAAAGACTGCACTATAGGCCCGAATAGCTCATTCTGTCAGTATAAGGGCTTCTGTGAGGGGGCCAAAGAGGTCCTTCGCGGACGCATTGGTGTCAAGAAGACCAAGAAGCCAGTAGGTTCTGTAAAAGTCCAGCTTTTGCCTTTGGCATGCATCTAATGGTAGTTCAGGGATTCTCCTCCACTACGGTTGTGGCCCGTTGCACGGGCTGTCTGTTCGAACTAGACTTTTCCCAGATCGAGTATGACGTAACTAAAGAAGGTATGTGGAAATTGATATGGAGTTGTGCAGACCAAGTATTACGAACTGACGTGGGATGCTGCAGACAAGGGCAACTTCCACAAAAGCGGCATCGACTACCGCCTCCGTTTCCTGCAGAAGAGTCATCTTGCAGCCAAACGAGTTGATGATATACTCTATGCCTGCGTCTTTTGCGTTCAAGCGGGACGGACCATCGAGGAGAGCGACGCAACAGTGTTCACAACATCCAAAGCTCTTTTCAATCACTTGTCACATCATCCTCGACCGTTGCCTGAGGTGCCTGGGATCGCCGTTGTGGAGGGAGACAGCATGCCCGCTGATCTTCGAAATGATTATGACATTCATTTTAAGAACCCCCCAGAGTCCCACCCAGCAAAAGTTAACCTGTCGCAAATAATAGGGAAAGCCACTGGCGTTGCTCGAGACCAGTCTCGACGGCTTTACGGTCAACGCCTACTATTTGACCGTAGCCCTGCTTTAGATCTCTGTCATGGGGCCAGAGTGGTTGGGATAGAATGGCCGGAGAAATACAAAGGCGAATGGATATTCGCATGGCATGACGGTATATGCGCGTCTGTGCCTGCGGATATCATCAAGCTTGATGCACCGCCTTCAGAAGATATCAGGATGGTGAGCTCAAGCCTGATACGGGCGAAAGCTCGATGGAAGTTTAACCAAAAGGAGAAAGAGAAAGACACAAGCCTTTGGCTCAAATTTGAAAAGAATGAGGCCATAACGAGCATCGGCTGTGAGTAATCTTGTGGAGGGCACCGTTGATACTCGTAGAGTAGCTAACTCGATCTTCAGACTCGGACCCGGATTTCTGGTGTTGGTCAGGCACGAATAGCAAAGGCAGCTGGGGTATATTCCCCAAGGTGTTCTTAGAACCTAGCACGATCCAGGAGCTCACCATCGAAGGCGCCGAACGTGCCATGACGTTGACGAACGAGAAGAACAAGTCTTCGTCGGTGCTATCCATGTTTACGCCCAAGAGACATCCGTCTGGTAAGCAACCAAGCGTTGCAGGTTCAACGAGCAGTGACTCAACGAGCAACGCCCAGTCATCGATATTTTCGCGTGGGAGTACATAGTATGTGTATGCGTGATATGGAAAGGTTGTGGTAAAGGGGGACATTTTTTTTTTTTTCTTCTTCTTCTTCTTCTTCCACTCGTTTTGGTCACGGAACATGTAGAAAGCTCATGCGAACACTTTGTTTGGGTTTCGATATTCAAAGCAGACAATACCTGATATACCCTCCTTGACGATTTTCCTTAAATGAAGAATACGATTTGTAAGGAAAGCGGGATTTCTGTTGGCGCACAACAACGCCTCGAGATGCTCAAACTCGTATTCCTCGTGACAAGGGCCTAGTGCAACATGGTTTGTGTCATGGAAAACCCTCAGGAAGAGCACAATGCAATCATCTAGACCGCCTCGATGGACGGACGGTACACCAGCAACGTGTCTGTATGACTCTTGTGCTATAGTTCTTATTTTAGACTGTTCGAATGGTTTTGCAACAAAAGGAATCGTGAGCCATGCAATGAGGAAGCGTGGGGTGACAATGGTGAGAGAGACAATATTGTGCCACGCCAAAGGCTGCACCCATGTTTTTCTTTGTCGCGCACAATGAGCTTTACAAGCATAACAGCCCGCACGGGCGCGTCGATGTCGTGCAATGCGCGTTGCCATGTGCAATGCGCGCAGAGGCGCCCATCGGTGAGCAGTGCTGTTGGTAGGTTTAGGCGGTGACTCGGAAACAAAGGAGGACATTTCTCTTTCAGAACCCACCCTTTTCGAGCAGATAATGTTCAAACATAGGTAGCATGTGGGTTGTGTGTATTTGTGTATTTATAGTATTGTCATCATGGCAGCGGAAAGCAAGGGAAAAAGACTTTCTTAGTAACCAAGTCGCTGCATGCACTGGTGCGTACGGGTTGTATAACAAACGACTTGATTGGACGAAATGAGACTTGATATAGGCGTGGATGGTGTGGACCGAACCGGGCTCCCGGGATCAACTACCTATGCACCGCCGACATTCCCAACTATCAGGGCGCTCGCTGCGACTAATTCCAACATGAATATCCCATAGGAGTAGTTTACAAAATTAAAAATAAAAATAGAAAAATCTTCTGACTGAATAGGACATGGCATGGTGGTAGGGATCTAGTATGGTACCCGATTTGAGCTATCATTTTTAGAAAAATTGTGGGACCGGGTGTAAAATAGACTTTGGTAGGAATTGCTCGCCTCCCATTGCACTATTGCACTTCGCGCGGAGCTCATTGCTGCCCTAGAAACCGAGACATGGCGGGGTCGTCTCAAGGGGGAGGGACCCGTTCGTCAGCCTTGTGCCTGAGATGCCCACTGCAAGCGTTACGGTTGTGACCCGACGACGGGACGGCGGGACAGCAGGCTCCGCGTCCAGAACCAGACAGGGCCGAAAAAGGACATTTCACACAGAGACCTTGAAAGGAAAATAGCCTTCTTTCATTTTTGATCACGGTCAAAGGATCCATCTTGTCCGATTGCGCAGTTGCAGTTCATGGAGCGCGCGCTGGCCAACCGCCCTCGAAACAACCATGGGGGTTTTTGAATTTCATAGTCATCGCTTTCATGATGCGTTTCGGACCCTTTTCTGCGTAGGGCGACCCAGTTTCACATAATCGGGTCGGCCTTGCCTTGCCGCCTAAAGCTCAAATGTCTGCCGTTCATCACGGTTGGGCTGAAATGGAATTATGAAGAGGATCTATGTCGAACGGCGGAGGAAGTGCATTTCAACACGAGTGGACAGAGGTTGACATGGGTTGAAAAGGGCTGCAACGGCAGGCGCAGGTCATCGTGACTTCCCTCAGTAGTGAATCCTACCAGTCCTACCAGTCCTACCTACCTAGGCAGGAGGAGACCTCCGCTTGGCAGGAGCGCATTTGGCACGCGGGGTCCAATGTAGTCCGAGCCTCAACACCAAACGTCGTCAAGGGCCGAAAGGCTCGCTCGAATTGGACTTGAGCAGTCCATTGTAACAAACATCACGAGGTCAAATCCCGCATCCTTCCTTCTTGCGCGCTTCTCGGGCCTTTTCACCGGACAGAGAGACAAGCATGCCCAAACATGAACGTCCTCAGCTCAGTATGAACGAGATGCGTCTCCTCTGTACTCGGATTCGAGATACTGACCGTCGTACAGATTATGAAAGATATAACGTCGGAACCCTACACCGCTTCGCAGCGATGACGGCATGATTTACTCAGGTGCCGCCTGTCTAACCATCATGTGGGCGTCATGAAGCTATCCTGCCTTGATCTATCCTCGGCGCAGCAGCGGATGCAGTCATACAGCTTTCCGCATGTTGTTGCGAGAAATCGTGGCCCAATCAACTAGAGAAGGAGCTCCCAGAACTCGTGCAAACTAGGTGTGACCCTGCGCAGGCCACTGACCGTGCAATGGAACAGCGGCCCTAGATGGCGTGCATTTCGTCCCAGTTGACGATAATACCTGTCATTAAAACATTCGTTCATGGATGTGGGAACGGCACCAGACCCCAGACGGCGATCTGCTGAGGGCAGGGCAGAGTCAGGGCAAATCATTGCCTGCGCCAATCAAGACCTTGGACCCCCACCCTTGCAAGGCTCCATCGACTTGGCCGCCTTCCGATCGAGGCTACCGCATAATTCTCCGACACAATTCGTCAAAGCCCAGGTACGGGGTCAGCGTGCCTTAAACGGCCGGTGCGTTTGACCAGGGACCTCCATGTCTGTCCCTCGCAATGAGACACTCCATTTTCTTTCTGAAAGCGGACTACGAGATGTGCTATAATTGTAGGTGCAGGAAACAACTAGGGGACAGGAGGTCCCTGCTTGACTGGCCGACCCCGGCAGGCGGGGCAAGATTTCAACGAGATCAATATTGCGTGTTCCCGGGCTGTTCATGAAGGGGGGTGGAGAGTGAGTATACGGGTCAGCCAAACGCTTGTCTCCTGACCTGAAGCAATGACTTGGTCCGAGAATGGTATAATAGTGATGCCTCCCTATCTGAGTGTCCATTTCTTGCTTGCCCACAGGTCTGTCCCATGTCTGCTCGTCTCTTCAGAGTTAACCCTCCGACTTCAACATCGCATGTATTCTGAGCACTGAATGCTTGTGAATCAGTCCAACAACTACTACTCTAAATGACAACCGTGACGTGCTGAAGCTGACACTGTCGTTGGCCTTGACATTCGTCAGTCTCTTCGGGAGCATACTTATCATTTCCTGTGATCCTCTTCTACCTTTTTTTTTTCTTTTTGTTTTTTTTTTCGACCATCTTATTTCCCCCTTTTGTTTCCTTGAACTCAACCAGATCATCCACAAAATGTGTTGGCGTAGCCATTACTGGAAATCTGTACTCGCCGCCGGGGTCATATACCTGACTGTCAACGGCGCTCAGGTTGAGGCAGCGAGTGCTCAGAATTATACCGACGACGCCGTGGCAGCAATAAAGACATTGAACGAATATTGGTATAACGCAAAGACGGGGATTTGGGACGATGCGTGGTGGAACAGCGGGAACACACTCACTACTCTGGCTGATTTTGCATCATTACGACTCGCCGAAGCTAACGAGCTCAACATTGGCGGCTACATACGCAACACCTTTATCCAAGCGCAAAAGACAAACGTGCAAACCATCAAAACAATGATGAAAGACGGCATGGTCTTGTCAACCTACTGCCTAGATCATAATAACGGCTGCATGGCAAAACGGGCGTTTCTGGGAAAGCGTGGCTTTGACGACTTCATCAATGAGTTCTATGATGACGAAGGATGGTGGGCTTTGGGTCTAATACGAGCATTCGACGTTTCTCGCGACAGTAGCTACCTCAACGCGGCCGTTGACATCTTCAATGACATGCAAACAGGAAGAGGGACGCCCTGTGGCGGAGGCATCTACTGGAGCAAAGAGCGCAAGTATGTCAACGCCATCGCAAACGAGCTGTACTTGTCCGTTGCGGCCTCTTTAGCACGCCGTGTGCCTCACAACGAGACGTACAAGCAAATTGCCATTGATCAGTGGAAGTGGTTCGAAAAGAGCGGCTTGATCAACAGTGACAATCTGATCAATGACGGCCTCGACGCGAATTGCCGGAACAACGGTCTCCAGACATGGACGTACAACCAAGGAGTCGTACTGGGCGGACTCGCTGAGCTCTTCCACTTGACCAAAGACGCCGATTACGTCATCAAAGCAATACTTATTGCCCAGGCGGCCATCAGGACATTGTCGAATCCCCAGGGCCTCCTCGTCGAGGTGGACAAATGCGAACTCCGCAAGGGTAATTGTGGCAAGGACGGCCAGCAGTTCAAGGGCATCTTTGTCCGCAACCTGCGCTACCTGAACAACGTGTCACCATCCCAGGAATTCACGGACTTTATCATCCGCAACGCTGACTTGATTTGGAACAACGACAGGAACAACCTGAACAAGCTGGGAGTCGCATGGACAGGCCCGTATGTGGAAGCTACTGGGCCTACTCAGAGCAGCGCCCTGGACGTGCTTGTCGCTGCCATAGCCGTTGCGTGAATAATTTGCATGCAACAGCTTTGTTGTAATGTCTTGTGTTGGAATGAGCATTGTGTCCAAGTTGGAAAACGAAAGGGAAGCGGAGCAAAGCATACTAACGAAATTGGAGTCATTGGAGTAGTGGCGTTGACTTTTTTTTTTTTTTTTTTTTTCCCTCCTTCTTCTTTTCTTTATTTTCCTCCCTTCTCCTTTTTATTTCTATGCGCTTTGGGAAGGCAGCACTAGACTACGCAGTGTCCTTTCCAACAAGAGCATTTAATCATATTAGGCCGTCATCGTCCCCGTCACATGAGGATATTATAGTAACCTTATTTCTGTCACATGGGGATCCGCATAGTGATTCATGAACGGTGTCGCTGAGACGAGTCACACTTTGAAGACAGCTCGAGGCGCGACCATCACAACGGCCGTGTATACAATGAAATTTGTCACGAGGCCCACCCACTGTGTGCCCGGGATCGCAGTCCAACTCTAATCAGAAAATTTTGTGATTCACGCTGTAACAAAACATAATCGCTACTTGTCCATGTTCATCCGTGGGACTCGGCTCCGTGGTAAAAGAAAAGATTCCCGCCAGAACGAGTCATAAAGACGAGATATCTCTGCGACTTGGCAATTTGGTCCAGAAATACCGCAGGGACGATTTGAGTCTACTTTTTTTTTTTTCCTGTCATGACTCGTTGCTCTGGAATTTCGAAGAGTTCGTACGTTATGAAATATCGCGCACGACATGTAACCTCTCAGTTTGTTGGGGCCCCGTTCTCTCCGGACCGATAAAATGCTACTCCTAGTCAGGTGGGCTTTGCCAAGATACTGCGACATGGTCCGACATGGTTGATGCTGTTCGGTGTTCGGGTTTGAAAAGGGTTCTCTGCTTGGAGTGGATTATGATCGTCCCTTTCTGTATTTCACTTTTTCCCCTTTGGTAGGTATAAAGGAGGCGATTATTCGCCTTAATCATACCATGAGATTAGCCTCAATTTGCACAATAGCATGGCCATCACCAGTCCTTAGCATCCAAATATAAAAGTACAGTATAGTAAGTAGATTGAGATACTCTCCGCATCAAAAGCTGCTGGGCTGGCCAACGAGCTAATTCGTGACATGGCTGTCGCTTTTACCATGCTTATACGGATGGGGTGAGACGTCTATGTCGCCGATCAATTCTTAATTGCGCCGTGGCTAATTGCTGTTTTGTGCCGAGATTTAGGATTATAGAAAGAAAGAGAGGTCTCTGAATTATAGGGTAAGGGGGAAAGGGTTGACGATCAACCCTCGTGGTCAAAGCTGGACGACACTTGAGGTGGGGCCAACCAGGCACTGTTGGGGAAAGAACTAGCTTATGTAATCATGGGTGGGGTGAGCCCGTGTAATTATTGGAAGGTTGGGGAGATAGTCATATAAGGGAATTAAGCGATGTCATCCTATAGCACCCAGCACCACATCTCGCGGAATAAACTTGGCAACGATGATGCAGCATGCCATGAAGAGCGTCTGCATGCCACTTGGTCCGCGTTAAATCAATATCGGGAAGACAGTCGATGGCGTTGGAGGGGTGATCGATCGGCTGCCCGGTAGAGAGACTCATGATCCATTCAACTTCATAGGCAGGGATTTTAAGGTTGCCCGAAGCACAGGAGACAGACCAGCCAGCACAGCGATATCAACTTCATGTCGACACATACAGCACTCGATGTCCCTATCCGCCCTCGTGAGCTGACTGCAAAATCACAATGGACGCCCCGGAAGGAGACTTCGACGTCAAGCTGCAAAGGATTGCTGGAGATCTCATCGCCGAGCTTGACCGCGCCCTGAGCACAGCCCTTCGCAAACCAGACGGCAATGGCGGCACTCGAGTGCGGTCCTTTGTGCGGGCGAGGGAGACGTTCAAATCGACCATCGAAGTGCTTGACATGTTCCAGGAGCTGCCGCAGCTGCTCGACTCCCATCTGCCCAAATGGATTCCCCTCCTCGCAGAATCCTACTTGGAATACACCCAGACGAGGCACAGGATCAAGCGGCCAGCCAAGCAATCTGGTCTCCTCGTACCGGTGGACTACGCGATATCCAGAATCCTCTACTCGTTCTGCAAAGTCCGAGGTGAGAAAGTCATCGTGCGGTTTCTCAACGTGGAAACAAACTATCTCGAGGTGCTGCTCTCCGCCATCGAGGAGGCCGAAGAAAAGTCCAAGGCCGAAGAGAAACCAGCATGGGAATGGGAGCAGCGGTACGTGGCGCTTCTGTGGCTCTCGCACTTGTTGCTGGCGCCCTTTGATTTGTCTACGATATCCACGACGGATGTGGAAGAGTCGGCCGTGCCGAGCATCGATGGATTGCAGTGGCCGCAGAACCTCCCTGGCATCACAATCAAGGTCTTGCCTCTTGCCATCAAGTACTTGTCCTCACCGGGCAAGGAGAAGGATGCGGCAAAGGCGCTGCTGGTAAGGGCTGCGATGCGTCGAGACATGCAGCAGCTTGGAGTGCTGGATGCCCTGGTGCGATGGGCCATGGCGTCACTTCGACCCAAGAAAGACGAGCCGCTGGAGTCAACCTACTTCTATCTGGGTGTGTTGTCGTTTTTAGCTGGTGTGCTGAGGTCGGCTGCCGAAACGTCGGATATGGACCTGTACCTTGTGTCGATATTCCACTGCGTGTACGATATTACGCTGGCGGGGAATGACCTGTCCACATCGATAATCAAGCTGGCTGTGGTGAGGAAGATGATTCTGAAGGTGGTCCGATCGGTTGCTGTGTCGTTGTTGCGACAGCAGCAGCAGACCATGGGAAGTACAGAGATGGTGGAAACAGCCATAGGGTATTTCCTCGACAGCATTGCCGACAACGATACTCCTGTCCGACTGTCAGCCAGCAAGGCTCTCAGCGTCATCACACTGAAGCTGAGTCCCGACATGGCCTCTCAGGTTGTGGAGGCGGTGCTGGACTCTCTGAACAAGAATGTCTTGTGGACAAAGCCGTCCAGACAAGGAGAAAAGCCTGTGCGGAACCTGTCTAGCGTGAATAATCTGGAGTGGCACGGGCTGATGTTGACCCTGTCTCATCTGCTTTATCGACGGTCTCCTCCTGCGAAGCAGCTCTCTGATATTATCCACGCCTTGCTCCTCGGCCTCTCGTTCGAGCAGAGAAGCACGACGGGCGGGAGCGTGGGCGCCAATGTGCGGGATGCAGCATGCTTCGGCGTCTGGGCTCTAGCCCGTCGATACACCACACAGGAACTGCTTGCAGTGCCCACCACATCCGTCTTCGCGGCAAAGACACACCCGTCTACGAGCTCGATTCTCCAGGTGCTGGGGACAGAACTAACCGTCACAGCGTGTCTGGATCCAGCAGGCAACATCAGACGTGGCGCATCTGCCGCCCTGCAGGAACTCATCGGCCGGCATCCCGACACCGTGGAACAAGGCATCGGGGTTGTCCAAACGGTGGACTACCACATGGTGGCGAGGCGTTCCAGAGCCGTAGAGGACGTCGCGACAAGAGTGACTGCCCTTGCTGGACAGTACGGCGAAGCTCTCATTGATGGACTACTTGGGTGGAGAGGCGTCGGAGATATGGACGCTGCCTCGAGACGAACTGCCGGCACAGCATTTGGTGCTCTCACTGCTGCGCTGTGCATGCTGGACGCGACAGACTTGCATCATCGGTTTCTGACGTCCATCGACTTGCTGATGGGGCAGATCAAGGCTCTTGCCAAGCGGCAAGTCGAAGAACGGCACGGCCTCCTCCTGTGCTTTGCTTCTCTTCTGGACAAGGCCGCAGAGTCACTTGGGAGCGAAGATCAGCCAGCGCCGATTCTTCATTCAGCATTGGCTCAACAAGTCCTGGCATCCGTCTCCGATGTTCTCGAAGACTGTCAGGCCACGGAGTATCGTCGTCCAGAATTGATCGCAGAGGGCGCCAGTCGACTTGTGGTCTCTGCTCTTCCCACGATTCAGCTCATATATGTCGACCCGTCAAACCTACCCCTACAACCAGGAAAGAGTCTACTCTCTGCGTCCCAAGTGCGAGGCTACGTCGCATCTGTGTTCTCCCAGCTCCCGGACCCCCTAGGGAACAAGTCCGCCACAAGGTTGATCACCAGCCTGCAGGCAATTATCCCAAAATGGCTGAGTAGGCACGAGGCCGAAACAGTCGAGTCCGCGTCCGCGGCTGCGCTGATCGTCCTTTTATATTCCCCATCGCAAACTCGACAACTCGCTCTGCGGGAGTGGGCCGCGGCGGTACGCACGAAGCCTGCCGCTCGGACAGTGACCACTGGTCAGGGGTACTTTTACGCACTGGCGATGGCACAGCCCATCCTGGAACAAACCGAAGGCCAGACTGCCCCAGACTCGGCCTGCGAGGCCCTTCTGAGAAGGTGGTCTGTGGACGACGATGTCGATGTGCGCGTGACGATCCTGCAGAGCCTGGTTCGCAGCAGGCTGTTGCACGCCGAAGCCAGCACGTTCCTGTCCCTGCTTACCACGGGTCTGAACGACTACACGACGACCGCCAGAGGGGACGTCGGTTCCCACGTCCGAGTTCAAGCCCTCCGAGCCGTACGCAGTCTGTACGGCACGAACCACCATCTGACCAAGGAATCAATGAGGAAGCTCTTCCAGTGCACGCTACGCCTGTCGGCCGAGAAACTGGACCGCGTGCGGGCAGAGGCGCAATCCGTACTCTGCCTGATGATGAAAGACAGGTATGCCACCTACTACAAGTGCAATTTTACGTTTGGAGAACACAAAAAAAAAAAAAAAAACAAGCACTAATGACAGTCCCCCCCCCAAAAAAAATCAGCGACGCCCAAACTTTCCAGTCCCTGACATTCTCCTCAAAGGAGTACTTCACCACCCTCTTGGGACTCGTGCTCCCGCCGTCCCTCCCAGACCTGCTCCTCGAGTCGGCGGCACAAGATGGCGCAAAGTGGATGACGGACCTCATGTGCGGCTACGTCACGTCGGCGGACGCAGGCAACGACGACCTCGTCATGGCGAGCCGGGCGGCCCTCGCCGACTTCTGCCACGCCTCCCAGCCGAATCTGGACCTCGTGTGTTCCTCGCTCGCCCTCAATCTACGCTCCTTCGCGGCGGACGATCGCGTTGCGGTGCCGACGCTCGAAATCATCGCCTTCCTGTTCCACGTCGGCTTGTTCCAGGCTGTCCGGGGCGTCGACGCCCGTCAGCTGTGCCTGTTCACCCGGGCGGCGGGCCGCAAGACGGGCAATGTGCGCAAGATCATGGCTTGCATCAGGGTTTACGGAGGCGTAGCTGCTTGGTCTACGGGCACGGGCGTCGACGAGGCCTGGAAGAGGCTCGGCGCGCTCATGTCCCATCCTTGGCCGAGGGTGAGGACGGCGGCTGTTGATGAGGTTTGGGGCGTGCTGGGCTGTCAGGAGGGAGAGCGACAGGCACTTTTGACGGGCAGAGACTGGGGCGCTGCTGGGAAGGAGGAGATTCAGCGTGTCGTCGCTGCCTTGGGAATGGAATAGTTTCATTTGCATATTGTATGTACGCAATGCCACACGCGTCACGTCACATAGGCAGCCGGTTCCGTTGAGTACACGCCCAGTTGGGTCTCGGTAGGGAAATCCGCTCGCTCAATGCAGTAGCGGGTCCGTCGCAAAAAAATTTTCACTACAATTCTGGCTTGATGCGAAGACCCGGGTTGCAATTAGCACGTCGAAAGGCAGATTCTGTGAGTGAAAGAGCGTGCGGTGCTGTGCTCAGCTCGGGGCATCTCTTTCAGCTGCCAACTATTAATAGATGGATAGGTTGAGAATAGTAGTCTGTTCTTGCATAAACTTTGGTAGGCTTGTAGACTGCTCCTGCGTAAAAAGGGTGGTGGCTGTTGGACAATAGCTATCAAGCGCGAGACATGGCGGCTGCCTGATTGTAGGGTATCCCGTAGTCTGTACAAAGCGCGCCATTGCCCTCGTCTCCTGAACTGCATTGTTTGCCATGCCGTACTCTTGCACAACTGTGCTTGCGCTGCAATGGACCGTCATCATGTCCAGAATAGCCAAGATTGGCCAGGCGTAGGATTGTGAAACAGCAGGCGGCGATGAAATGACATGTATCGAAGCTCTCTCGGCGCCCATACGGTTAAATGGGCAAGGCCGAAAAGCACGTTCAATCTTGCAGGGTATGCGAGTCAAGTACCTTTCTACCAGCCTCGGATTCCCCACAAAACCCGGCGCGAACAGGTTGGTCAGTCGTTCTTATCCGGTGACCGACATAGTAGTATGTCTGTCTTACCCCGGAGGTACCCAGTCTTAAATAGGGGACGACGATACGGCGTCTCGGTATGGAGAATTGGCGTGAGGGATGGGCCATGACCCAAGACCCTGCCAGTTCAGATGCAAGTGGGGCCTTTCAACGACCTAATCCGGCAAAAAGCGGTGATGAGATGAGCATATGGACAGATGCTCACCAGGAACTCCGTAGTAATGCTCCGTGTTTGTTGCGAATATCATCGG
This sequence comes from Balansia obtecta B249, assembly GCA_000709145.1. Taxonomy (NCBI): domain Eukaryota; kingdom Fungi; phylum Ascomycota; class Sordariomycetes; order Hypocreales; family Clavicipitaceae; genus Balansia; species Balansia obtecta. Next base: position 60,575 of record JFZS01000135.1, read on the forward strand.
CGTCGGCGTCGTCAGTCAACAGCAGCTTCAACAGAAACTTGAGCCGCGGCATCTTCAGCTTCAGCAGCAGGCAAAGGGCAATGCATGCACATATGCATCCATGCTCCTCCGTACCGAGTTATGTGTACAGTAGCATAATGTGCTTTCTGGCAGAAAATTGCATGCCCCGCCTCACGCCAAGTCGACGAGTCGACGAGTGGTAGGCAAAAACTGGCGACGAATTCATCCATGTTTGTTGTGTCGTGCTGCTTTGGACAGTTCTGGTCACTGGTCTAGAACCCGTCCGAAGTATATTGAACCTAAGAGATTGTGAGGCTCTGGCAGCGATGCCTTCTACCGATTGGTCCAGCTCAAAGTAATCAATAATTAGAGTTCTAGTCTTTTGCGTATTGATGTCCACTTGCCTCAACAAGAAGCTGGCTTGCGCCACTGGCGGTCCTCACACGTGTTGGAAAGGCAAATTTTTTTGCAATCGATCCAAGAGACCCTGTGGGGGAAAATGGAGAAAAAAAAAAAGAAAAGAAAAAACAGAGAGAGAAAGAGAGAGAGGGGGAGGGGGGGGCTGCCATATGGAATTTCACATTCGTCGAATCGTTGATGAATAAGGTTGAACAAGGTTGAACAAGGCTTGATTTTTAACAAGTCATCAATAGCTCGGCTGCCCATATTTGGCAACCAGTGGAGGGGAGGCAGGCGCGTCTTTGATTGCAGTTGCCACGCCACCCACACAACCTGACGTCTCGCTCGGAACTTCCGAGAACGATGGCAAGGGGAGGGGTCCAAGGTGTCTCCTTGAGCCCTGTTGCTCCTCTAATGACTTTCGGAAGCTAAGTGAAAGTTTCTTATCGACACTTTCAACGACCTAATGTTAATTCCATTGCCATGTAATTGGCTAGCCAACGTGCGACGTGGCTTTGCATTGTTAATTGTTCAAGGGATGCCGAAGATGCGTCCAGATGCGTCCGATGCGTCCAGATGCGTCGTCCAACTCTCCGATGAACGATGAAGCGCGCAGGGTGATGATGAAGGACAGGCATGGACGCCACCGCATCGAGTTGATGTAATTAATCATAATCGTCAACTCCGACCTTCGGCCAGCAAGCAAGAGTGACCAACCATTTATTTGCATGGGCGGTACAAGGTACGGACAGGAAGGAACCCCCCGCCATTGTTGCTGCGGTGTTGGATTGCCCCGATGACCATGCGTCCCCCCCACGTGCTCACGTTGTCGCCTTCATCTGTATGTTCTCACGGCCACCTTAACCTGCCTGCTTCCGTCTTTCTGCGTAACCCTTAGCTGGGCCGGGCCGCTAAACGTGAGCGGGAGCGAGACATGATTCTTCGTACGTAACAGGCCGACGTGCGGAAGTATTCCGCCCGCGCCCGCTTCCCAATCCCTCCGTCACTCTTGTTTATTTTGAACAAGAACACCTCGGCGCAGTAGAGATAGATAACATGCACGGTCCAATGCGTTTATCTCACTGATCGGGGATGACGATGCCTTAATTAATATGAGCTTCGCTTGGCTTCGCTTGGCTTCGCCTCGACAGAGTAATTGGCCCTGGCTGGCCCCACCCCCAGGCACCACCTCTAGCCCCACGCCTTGCCCGCATTAACCCCCACCCAACAAAGCACAAAGCACAAAGCACAAAGCACAAAGAGCCTGGGGGCTGTCTGCTCCTGCCGCCTGACTTGTATTGGACGCAACATTGGGGCGCTAGATACCAAGAGAATAAATAGATAGCAAAGAGCAGCAGGGACTTGAGGGATGATCTAGCGGTGCATCCAACGGTAGTGTACCAACCGTGGAAGGTACTAGGCCGAAACAACTGAAAACGGAGAGCGGCGGAGAGCGGCGGAGAGCAGCGGAGAGCAGCGGCCATTTGCGGCCGGCACTCTGGGCTATAAAGCAGACTCGCCAGATGGTGATTGGTGGATGAGCGAGATGGACGATAGATTGGGGCGCTGGGTGGAACCACCCCCACCCCGACGAGCTTACAAGCATTCTCGTCCTCGTCTATGATTACGGTACTCCGGCGGCGCAGCGCATGCCGTCTCTTATCTCCAACAAGGGTGTCGCAGGGGCGGCTATCTTGCTCTGTTGACTGCGTTGACTGCGATGACTGCGTTGACTGCGTTGACTGCTGGGTAAGCTCTGTGATGCTGGATGGATCACAGGAGGGGGGGAGGGGAGGGGGAAGGGGGATTTGCAGGGTTCCTTCCTGCCTTGGACCCAGGACAGCCTCGGGCCGGTACTTGTAGCCTCTCGTCATCTCGCGGCCATGTAAAAGTACCACCAGGTTGACCTTAGATTAGCGATCCTACGGCGGAATATCCTTGCCGATACACGATGGGCACAAACCAAACCAACCCAAACCAACCCAAACCAACCCCAAGCCCGACAAGATTGACGACGATGCTTCCTGGCACAAGCAACCGGCCATTTCCTGCATGGCCCCGCATGCGTTACGCATTCGACATATCCCATATTCCTTCTGGCCTGGCATCGCATCGCACCGCCGCGCATCGCATCCGCCTCGCATCCTCGCCTCGCCTCGCCTCGCATGCATGGCCCTGACAACTCCGGACTCAGCCCTGTAGCCCGCCTCCACACATTCCGTCATCTTCTCCAGCAGTGCCAGCAGTGCCAGCACTGTTGCTTTTTCATCATCTTCCTCCTCCTCCTCCTCCTCCTCCTCCTTCTCCTCCTGGCCTTTTGATCTTGTCTCTTCCAGACATCATCCATCTACTCGCCTCGCCCTCGGCCTCTCGTCGACCACTGACTGAATTGGACCATGACCGCCGTCACTGACTTTGACGTATAAGACCAGACACAGAAAGAGACACAGACACAGACACAGACACAGACACAGACACAGACACAGACACAGACACAGACACAGGCAGGCCTGATACCGTCAAAGACCACAAACACGTGCAATCCACGACTGCCGTGCTGATGCGACGTCGGCACACCACCAAGCATTTAAACCTCAGACAGACGACGCCATCTACCTATACCTACCTACCTGCTCCGTTGGTATTTGCTACATGCACAATCTCCTACCAACATCTCGCATCTCCAAAAAAAAAAAGAGAACGCCCCCGGCGGTGTCTTGGACATAGGAAACTCTGCATATAACCCGCTTAGCGGCCTTGACCTTGGATGAACATTTTTGCCTTCCTTCCTTATCCGTCCGACGGACTTGGGCCCCTCCCACCGGTCAGAGTTGTCAACAACCTTTGCAACTTCACCACGACTTCACCACGACTTCACCACGGCAGCGCCTTCCCTCTCTCTCAAGTAATATCCTCGCTCGTCGGGCCCAGTTTTTGAGCTCGACGGGCGCGGAGCGACGCCAGCCAACATGTCCATTTACACTGACCCCCCCGATCTTCGCGCCTTTCGCCTCGATAAACCGACGCTCCTTGTTTGCTGGTGGGCAACGTCGTTTTGCACCCTCATGATCTTGCTGCGCGTCACTGGCCGTTTTATAAGAACAGAACGTCTCTTTATCGAGGACAGGATTGCTGCTGCGGCCATCATCCCGCTCATCTTGCGCATGGTTTGTGTCCATTACATATTGACGTTCGGCACCAACAACGCCAACTTCACTGGTGTTCATCTAACATCAGCAGAATTACATCGGAAAGCAGTTGCCAGTGGACTGGTGCTGCTTAGCCGTTTTTTCTACGCTGCCACGTACGTTCTCTCTACACGCTCTTGACATGTGCAACTCAGCTCGATGATCCCATCTTCCTAACCCCGATTGTATGGTATCAGGCTCTGGACTCTCAAATTCTGCGTTCTCGAATTCCTTAAACGCTTGACTGATCTTA
>JFZS01000136.1:0-64398 GCA_000709145.1 Balansia obtecta B249
TCCTCAGGAGCTCCTAGGGCTGTCGCGCCAGCAGCTAGCTCATTTTTTCCCTCGGCCGCCACAGCCCAGCCCACTGCCCACTGCCGACCTTTCTGTTGATCTCCTACCCATATATTGAGTCATCTTTTATTTTTCTCTTTCCTTTTTTGTCTTTTTGTCTTTTTGTGTGTCTCTCTCTCTCTTTTTCTTTTTTTTTTCTTGTTTCTTTTTTTCCTTTTTTTTTTTTGCCCCCAACATCTCCTCCCTCTCCGCCTGTCGCCCCATCCCACTCCTGCACAACCCGTCCTTCCTTGCCTTCATACCTGGCCTTGTTCTTTCGTCCCCGGCGACATTTTTGACAATATCAATCAAAGTCCAGCGAAAAGGGGAATCCGGAAACGCCGCTCCCCATTTCCCAATTCATCCTTACCATACTATCTTCACTGCAGCGGCGGTTCCCTCCGGCTGACGTGGAGTCTCGTCATTGTTTCTCAGCTGTGCCCTCTGCGCGCACAACACACAACAGCAGGTCCAGCAGCGCCGCCAGCTGCGCCAGCTGCACCAGCACCCGCCCAAATCTCTGTTCCAGGCTGACGCTTACACCCACACTCACCACTCACATCCGAATCCGCCTCGCACGCGCATTGCACATCGCATCGCGCATCGCCGCGCATCGCACATCTCACAATCCTTGTCGCCTCGTTTTTTCATCTTGCCGCGGCTTGCCGCGCCTGCAACATCCATCGACACTGGTGCCCCCGCGACATTTCTGTCTGTTCTCACCCTTCCATCGCCTTCCTACTCTTCTTCCACTATCCAGATCTGCGCATCTGCTGCCCTTGCCGTCGCTCGCATCGCTCGCATCGCTCTACTCCGTCCTTTCGACCGGCCTTGTCATCTCCGGTTACCACCGTCCTGGTATACAGGTGCCAACAGCCCTTTTCGCCGATGCTTCGACGTGGACCTTTTGCATTTTCCTAGAACTTGCTAGTCTTTGCCTAACCTCTTGTCTCTTCCCCCCTCTTTTTCCTCTCTCACCGACCTTTATTTCCCTTAATACGACTGAATTCGAGACCCTCAAGACTTTGCCCCGTTGACATTGCCGATCTCTATTCTTCTTGCCCGCCTTTCCGCATACAGAGCGACACACACCACCACCCACGGCCGACGCTTACGTCAGTCGTGTCAGTAAGTCGCCGTCTTCCGTCATTCCTCTTACACTACACCCAAAGATGCCTGCCGCCTCCAGCACTTCGTCAAAACCCAATTCAGCACCCACTTCGAAACCTTCGTCAATAAAATCTCACGATGGCTCCAAGAAGTCGCCCACTCTGAGCCCTCAGGATGCAGACTCTGCAAGCGAATCCTCTCATTTAAAGCCTCCGTTGGAAAAGACATCAGTAAAAGAGCGCTTCACTCGCATGTTCTCAGGCAAAGATGTTTCCAGAGTCGGCAACGGCAACCTTGAACCAATGGGTCGACCTCGTGGTTCGTCTCTGAACGGTGGCACTTCATCGCCTGCTTCTTCTCGCAAACAGTCAACCGAAAGGCCCTCTGACAAACCTCCGCCAAGCACCTCCAAGGTGGTCCCATCGAAAGAGCTAGGACTGCGATTCTCACTTAATCCCGACGTTCAAGGTGGTCATGAGCACCACCTCAAGTCCAGTCGACGACAAGAGAAGCTTTCGGATATGTGGCGCTCACTGCTGGGCAAGAAGCCAGAAGCGACTCCAGAAAATGATCTTTCGCTCGTCTCCAATTGGGTTGACTCGCTACGCCAGGAGAAAGAAGAGGCACAAGACAAGAAAGGCACTGCCAACGTGTCGTCCACGCTCGTGGAGAAGTACGGCAAGTGTCAAGAGGTCGTCGGGCGCGGTGCCTTTGGCATTGTTCGAATCTCTCATAAAAAGCTTGGTGCATCCGAGAAGCTGTTTGCTGTCAAAGAATTTCGTCGTCGCCCAGAGGAAACGGAAAAAAAGTATAGCAAGCGTCTTACCGCCGAGTTTTGCATTTCTTCATCTCTGCGTCATCCCAATGTTATCCACACTTTGGACCTGCTCAAGGATGCCAAGGGCGATTACTGCGAGGTCATGGAGTTTTGTGCCGGAGGCGATCTCTACACACTCATCCTCTCCAGCGGCAAGCTCGAAGTCCAGGAAGCCGACTGTTTCTTCAAGCAAATGATGCGTGGAGTCGAGTATTTGCATGAAATGGGTGTCGCCCACCGGGATCTGAAACCCGAAAATCTACTCTTGACCACCAGAGGCGGTCTCAAAATCACCGATTTCGGCAACGGAGAGTGTTTCCGAATGGCGTGGGAAACTGATGCTCACATGGTGTCCGGTCTTTGCGGCTCCGCCCCCTACATCTCCCCTGAGGAGTATACTGACAAAGAGTTCGATGCTCGGGCCGTTGATGTGTGGGCATGTGGTGTCATCTACATGGCCACGCGCACTGGGCGCCACCTGTGGCGAGTTGCCAAGAAGGGCGAGGACGAATTTTATACTCGCTATCTCGAAGGTCGCCGAGACGAAGAGGGCTACGGCCCCATCGAGTCTTTGCATCGTGCGCGATGTCGCAATGTCATCTACTCAGTTCTTGACCCTCACCCCACGCGGCGTCTCACAGCTGCTCAGGTCCTCAAGTCCGAATGGGTCCGCGAAATAAAACTCTGCAAAGCAGGTGAGGAGGGGCTGTAACACGTTGTCCGTCATGCTACTTGGCATGGCGGACTGCAATCTGATGGTAGGCGCGATATACAAAGGAAACTATGCGTTCCCACAAACACCATCTTGCAGACTCTTCTCCCATCCCTCCACATTTGGCAAAGCCGTGGAAACTGGACCAAGTTATAGACCAGCTGCGAACCTTTGCATTGGAACTGAATGAACGGACGTCTCGATTTAATGACACTTTCATCCACAACCATCGAACTCTTCAAATCCCATCTTTTTTCTTCTTCTTCTTCTTCTTCTTCTTCTCTCTTCCAAGCCAATTCTGGATATTTACAACATTTAGTCATTGACCAGTGATGATGGGTTATTTTCCCCTGCCCTCATACATCTTTACGGTTTCTTTGCCTCAATTCTCGTAAGACTTACAACTTCTAACTCGGTTCGAAATGGTCGTCTTCAATTTCCGTCCGATACACCACCGAGCACAGGCGTTGTCGGCGTTTCATTTTCTCGTTGCTATTTCCTCGATTAAAGTTCGCGTACACGGCGGTGGTGGTATTCTCTTCCTACAAGCGATTGATTTTTTCCCCGGCGTTACTCACCAAAGTCCTGCGGCGATAACTCACTCAGGCTCATGAAATACAGAGTAGACAAAGGAAAGTGGAGGGGGGGTGTCAGCTCGGGAGGCTTGATTGATTTTGGTTGCATACGCAAATGGCAGGAATAGCAGGTACCAGTCCTGGATCAGAGGGGCGTAGCCGTAGATGGATGCAAAGCCCGGTATGGTACATTCCTGGATAAAAAGGCAGAGCAGCCCGCTCGATGTACTATGTAGATAGAATTAACTGAATACCACGCATCTGGTCATCGTGCCCCATTCCGCCTCGTCAGACATGCCTTGGGACGTAAGGACAAGAGATGATGGACATTGTACATCACCAAAGGCAGTAAGCAGTAGGTGGGAACGAAACGAAGCATCCATCTACCCCCGTGCTCAAGGACGTGCTCCAAAGTGCCAGCCACGCCATATTTGCTCCGTTGACCAGGTACATGTTGGCTTTATTCCATGCGGCAGAAAGCAGCGGCTGTTGGTCTCCAGCAGCTTCGGCTCGGGTTCGGGGGGGGGGGCGAAATACGAGAAGCATAAATGTGTCGTCGTTTTGCCCAACATGAAAGAATGCGGATACCATGGACACACGGTGCGAGGTGCAATCGTCTGCTATTCACAACCGTAGTGTGCGGGATGTCAAGATGGAAACTATAACTAGGGCGACGTGTTCCAAGAATTAGGATATAGATTTATATATGTATGCGAAATGTACGTCAATACTCCTCGTTCCATATCCCCATATCCCCATCCCATTTGACCCTAGTTACCCGAGTAAAGGACAAAAGAGCCAAAAAAAAAAAATGCAAAGCCACACCGTGTCAATCATACCGACCTTCCCCAGCGCTTCCAGCGCTATTTGTACGCACCCAAGTGGCATGGACGGACTAGTCATCATCAATCAACTACTCCTCCATCACGTAGCAAGACGAAAACAACAAAGAAATTCGACGGTGATCCAGCCTCGTGTCTTAGTCCAAAATGATAAGTAAGAAGGAGAACAGTACCAAGAGGCACGGTGGAAAAAGAGAATATTGAAATCGCTAGGATGGGAAGATATTAAATCCTTCTCACCCAATAGACGAGTAGGGGCGATGCCGATGACTCGGCCCCAAATTTCCTCGCTTCGTGGAGACGGCATCTGCGATGTTGTTGCCAAGGGACAAGGCTTCAACAATACCGCCTATCTGACCGGATTTGAAGCGCAAGGCCAGCGAGATCCAAAGTTTCTGAGAAGTTAACCAGGGCGTAGTGTTGCACGTCGTGATACCATCAAGATCACAAAACAAAAAAAAAAATGTCATCACGTTTTTTGTCATCACAGAACATCCTTCAAGTCATTCACTGTGAACAAGTACACCAGCATGACATGAACCGCGCCGCGGCTTCAACTTGTTCATCCTTTCAGGAGTGAAACAAGTCCCATGCCCTGGCACAGAGGCGAAGAAACTCGTCCTTCTTCGCCCGTTGTGCTTCGGGGCTGTCTCTGCCCTCACCAAATGGCCCACGTCGAGTTGCAGAGGGGCCATATCCAAGAGGTGGGCTGGCGCCATCCTCATATTCGGCTCGCGTACGGCGCTTCGTAGCGCTTCGACCTCCCTCGGCATGGCGGCTTCCAGGAGCAGGTGACGGAGGGGTCGGCGGTTGGTGGCCACCGTAGTGAACAATCTTCGGGAGCAGCTCTGAGCGTCCACCGGCAAGTTCCTGTTGTGCCTCTTCGGCAGACTTGTACTCCCTTGGTCGACCGGATGCAGGCATCTGCTGGTTACTTAATGGATGATTGGGAGACGCCAGAGGGGCTCCTCTTGGGAATGCTGGCGGCGGCGCGTTGTCGGGATGAGCAGTGGCACTGTGTCCAAAGACGTCGCTGATAGGAGGCAACCGATTGTTTGTCTGCTGAGCCGGAACATGGTGGATGTGGGAGCTGCTGGATAAATGCGATGGGTGATTGACGACATGTCGTGACAGTGGGACGGGATGTTGGTGGCCGGTAAAACTACGACCCAAAGGTGCTGACTGAATGACTCTTTCATTTGCAAATTGTTCGTGCGATGGAGCGACGATAGAAAGTCCAGGAGGCGCCTTGCCTCTGCGAGACATACCAGGCGTCTTGGCGGCAAATCCACCAGAACTGGAGTCCTTCTCTTTATCACTAGGACCGTCTCCTTTGGCAGATTGTTGCTGTAATCTCTGCTCGATGATGCTTCTCTGTTGCTCGCGAACTGAGATGCTTCTTTGCAGTTGCTCCTTCATTACAGGATCTTGCGTCACGAACCCAGGTGACAAGCAAGCGATACCAACCTCCTGGATACCCAAACTATCGCGGGCAGACATCGGGACTGCTGATGCCGGATTGTTGGAGTTTGATAATGTGTTCTTTGATAAGTCTAATTTCCGTGGTCGAGGCTTCATATTTGCAAGCGTGGGCGATCCGGGCTCCTTCTTTACAATTACTTTTGGCCGGCCGGAGTCACTGCGTGTCCTACATGGGGAAAGATTGTCAGTGATTGAGGTCCTATCCGTTTACGCAATTCAACAAAAACAACCTGAACTTACGTTCCGGGAGGTGATTTCATAGCTCCAGAAGTTCCATGTCCTCTAGGACTGCTAGCTTCGCTGCTCCTATGTGATGCAGTGCTGGAACTCTTGGCGTTCGAACCTGGAGATGCGGCAGCTGCCGCCTGTGAAGATTGGGTGGTGGTGGTGGGTGGATTCCTGGTGCTACCACCAGACGCGTCTGAGGTAGTTGTTTGGTTGGAAGAATATGAATGCCTCTCGTGAGGAGCAGGTGACGGCGCCAAGGCGATTGCGGCACTCATAATGACGGCCTGGCTCAAGTTGTTGGAAGTTATTGTATTAGGAGTGTAGGGCGTGAAACCAATCTTTGGGTAGGGGTTTGTACCAAGTCGCAAAATGGTATTAACAGGTTCTCTCGGCAAAGCGAATCGCGCTGCGCTGCACCTTGACCGCCTACGTGGGCGAGGTTTATTCCGTCTATTTTTTTTTTTTCCTTTCCTCCCCTGGGTGTTTAGTTTTACCTCTCGATCCGTAGGTTTAGCGACAAGAATCCAAGTCGCGAGTCCCAGCAGGTATAATCCGACTTCTGTGCCTCGGCGAAGGAATGGAAATTAGTATACTTCCTTCAAAGCGTACGCTAATACGAGCGATGTGGTGTGTCCAAAAAAAATTTTCCCGAAGATAAGTATTATCGCAGGATCAGAAGGATAGAGTAAGAATGCTGTAACCGATCGGACGAAATAACGAGGGTGGTGAGATAAGGGCGGAAGACTTTATGTTAGCGCTGGCGCGTGTGTCTTGCGCAAGGCCAGAAGCGAGCGAGGGGCGGATGCAAGTTAAGTTTTCAACGCCAGAAGCAATTAGCACGAGTGTCGGGAGAAGAGCCAGTGAGTTCAGTAATAAAGAAGGAGCGACGAGGCAAAGTGAAGCGCCGAGTGAGGGCGCGGCATGCAACACGATGCAGACACCCACAAAAAGAGTCGGGCGACGGGCTCAGATAGGCAGGGGTGGTGGTGGTGGTGGTGGTGGTGGTTACGGATTGCGAATGGACGAATTAAAGAGTCTGCGACGTTCCAGCAGTTGATCGGTAGCGGTGGTTGGTTGTGAACTTTTTGCTGGTGCGGACGGACAACCCTGGTGCGGTGTGGCTGGGACTGGGAGCGGCTCGACGGCTCGACAGTGGGAAACGGCGGGTTAGCGAGCAAGAAGCTATCCCACCACTCTGCGTTGTGTATGCGTGAGCGTGCGTGAGCGTGCGTTTGCTGGGTGTGAAGCGAGAGAGCCGTTGGCCGTTGGCTGCAGACAAGGAGAGGACAAGAGACAATGGTGACGATGAAGATGCCGATGCCGGGTCCTCCGTATCAGTCATCTATCCACAAAAAGGTGCGACAGATGCTGCTCAAACGCGGAGATGCTGCCAAAGAGAGCCGTACGAAACAATCGTACGAAACGACTACGACGACGGGCTGGGCCAAGAAGTCGTCGGACCAGGAGGAGGAGGAGGAGGAGGAGGACCAGGAGGAGAACCAGAAGGACCAGGATGAAGGGAGGGGGATGAGAAGGTTAAGAAGGAAGGAACAAAGGTGTTGCTGCTTCGTCCGCACCTTCTGTGATATCTACTTCATCCCACTCACTCCATCCCACTCCTATCCCACTCCCATCCCACTCCCATCCCACTCCTATCCCACTCCATTCTACTCCGTACACACTACACACTGCACGCGGTCGGGCAGGGCCCAGAAGCCTCGAGCAATGGCACGGATCGGGTCCCAATAGTTTCCGTACAGAAATCATCAAATTAATTGCGGCTACTATCGCTGATGCTTATTATGGAGTCGTCTCCTCCCACAACGCGCATGGGTCAAACACGGATTCGACCAATACCAATACGACATGCACCAGCTGGCGCGCAACCCCACAACTGCTTTCCACAAGTGCTTCAACAGCTGGAGGCGACACAAACGACTCGCCAAAAATGAAGACCTGTGGCTGACGGTCATTATTAGAAGGGAGCCATGCTAGGCTAGGCTTATTACGACAGTCCTCCGTACGTACGGAGTCCATCCACAGGATCGCCCGCTACTTCTGACGGCTGAAACAGTCAGGTGGGCTCAGGTCATGCTAACACTGTAGCTGAAGCACTGGATTGCAGCCAGCCAGACACGCCTGAACAGGACCAGGGGGTCGTGGCTTGGGACGAAGGGAGGGAGCGGGAGCGGCATTGGGCCATCAAGTCGAATTGTCAAGACCAGGACAGGATATCAATTGGTGGTAAACACTAAAGAACGATCCCAGTACTGTCCAGCGTCCAGCGTCCAGCGTCCAGCCTTCTGCGCTAATGAATCCCTTTGAATGGCCATGATGGACGTTTGCCCCAACGATCTCCAGCAATTCTCAACCGAGCCCGATATAAGGTTTCGACTCAAGCACACACTCGCCTGTCTTCATGGAGCCTGTATTGACAGAGAGTGGGAGGGGGCCCAGTGAGCTTAGTACGGGATGGATGAGTGCGACGGGCACAATCCGACCCTTGACTTCCCTCCATCTCGCTGAGACCGAAATGGCTGCCCACATACGATTGGCAACGCAGCGTCGGGGAAGCTGCCGACCTTTCTGAAAGGAATTCACATTGTGCGCTGGACGATTCGACTACAGTCGAAACGTCTTTCACGAGTTAATAACCAGCTTTTCGTACAGCGGCCCAGAGTCCCTTTCTGTCTCATCAAGAGGCTATTTGCTTACCGTCCACCATTACGCCATTACCAAAAGGCTGATACAAACACGGCGCCCTGCGCCAGCCCCTGGGTGCATGGTCTGTGGTCTCACTATCAATCTCCCCAACCTTTATTGCATGTTTTCGCGCCCAAGGCATATCTCTCGTCTGCTTGCTTTAAGAGGAGAACTTTTCGTTTGACCCCCGTCACCCGTCTGGGAACACCAAGCTGCGAAGATGGAACCGGCTTAGGCGTGCTGTTGCAGGGAATTTTTGAGAGGAATTAAAGGGTGCTATTTATAGGTATCAATGTCATCGCCATCTCGACGTGTTATCCTGTGTCTTATTCGTTACGGCCACCAGGAGTTGTCACGGGGCAAATACGAACCTGTCATGCTACAGCCGACGGCGTTGGCAGTCCCTGAAAATAGTCACTGAGCGAACCAACCATGAGTCCGTCAATAGCCTATAACCGGCCTCATCAAGTGCATAGAGCCTCGCGCTTGGACAGCGAATGAATCGCAGGTGCTGGCATCTAGTCTTATAGCAGCCGGCCAAAGTTTAGCTCCATCCTCACAGACTCCTCGGCTCATTTCAAACAGCCGCTGAGCACAGTGCCTCATCTAGAGTAGCGAATCTATGGCATACATGATACCAGCGGATAATACTCCGGACCAGTTGTTGCTATCAGTCAGCAGTAGCTCGCTTTCAATCGCGAACCACAAGTCCATGGACACGACCAACGATATCATTTCGCTCAAGAATGGAGCATCATCTCTGAGCTAGATAATACCATTCTGGCTCGTTAGATGAGAAGAAGGATCCCTCCTGTTTCCGCTGGACTCAATGCCACAATTCTGCCATTTCAGCTCGCTGTGCACCGGCTATACATATTATGGAGCTCTCGGATTCCGAACCGAGAACAACACCTTTGCATACACAACGTTAGCGACAGCCTGCGGTGCGGCATAAAGCGGTTCTCCCTTTGTCCGTCCTATTAGTCACTATATTGTCAGTCAAGACCTTGGCAATGTCGCGTGCAGAAATAAACTCGCGTTGTTTACTGACTTGGTCATGTTGGTATCCCTGGTTCTTATCGTCACCCGTCCAGGCATTTGTATTTCCAGATTAGGTGCACTGGTGTTGTCACCAATACCTGAGCTCGTCACGGCTTGCGGTTTCTCAATTCTACCCCAAAGCCGGTTGGCCAGATCAGATCCCCAAGATCCTCAAGATCCCCAGGTCCTCTCCCTCCCGTGGCCCCCTTCCTTCCCACCTACACCCCCTGGTGGCGCCCCAATGTAGGGCTAAATTCCGCATCTCGCTGTCATTTCTGATAATGGCTGTCATGCTGAACAAGCAACAAGCAGCAGCGGAACCAGTTCCACGAAGGGGGGGGCATGTCCACATAGGTCCCCCCCCCCCCCCTTTTGTGGAAAACGGTAGTACCTACAGACGTAAACCAGAACGAAATCCCCCTTTTTTTTTCCTCGTACAGCGTGCTTCGTGCACGGGGTTGTAGTACCAAGCGGTCACGGGAGAGCACGGAATGAGATCATTTGGTCACGTATCCGATATTGCTACTTTGTACGGAGCACTCGGTAGATATACGAGCATTGTGTAATTGACTGCAGTTGTGAGCTTTGCTCTAGGTGTGGCAAGCAATTTGACTTGGGCAGCACTACCTACCCATCGGGAAAGCTTGACAGTCAAAGAAGAAACTCGGCTGAATGACGAGTTGAATCAAGGCACTCCGTTACGGTGTTATTTTGCTCTTTGTCCTATCTTCAGCGGCAACCTCGTCAAAACGCGCGCATTTCCGTCCGATGTGCATATGCGGATGAGCAAATGCGTAGGTAGGCAAATAGATGCGCAAGAGGCTCCGAAATCCCTGTGCATGCAGTGTGACGGCTTCTGCTTCTGCCACACCGGAACTTGTTGCAGGGTAAAGGCGAGTGAGTGGATGACAAGCTGGTGGTCCATTATTACCACGATTGGCTCGCACTACACGACGCGAGGTTGAAATGGATTTGGGTCGTCTCATCGATATTCACCACACATGAAGGTCTTGATACGGGTTTCCTTGTATGGTTTTCTTTTCTTATTTTTTTTTATAAAAAAAAAAAGAAAAGAAAAGAACATTTCGCCTTTTTATAAGTGTATTCATTGAATTTTTGGGTGTCGGGCCTCAAAACCATGCATGCAAGGAATTTCCATGCTGCTAGCTCGGCAGAAAAGAAAGCTACGTGCATCATTGCCATGATCTGATCGGTTATCTAAATGTGGAGCGAGTCATGATCCAATGACGTACGGTGCGGTTCGATTCGGACTTCCTTATTCAGAGGCGGTCTGCTTGTCAAGGACTCGCCGTCTCGTATTCAAGGTTCCTGAAGATCGCATGCCCCGACAACGACCGTGTCTTCTTTTCCTCAGGAGGCCGGATCATACTCCGAACATGGGCAGAAGGCTATTCGTGTCGCACCAGGGAGGGTTGCAGCAGCTCGTTTTGACGACGATAAGATGGATGATGTGCAGCAACCAGGTGTGGCAATATGCTGACGTGTGAAAATTTTCACGATTTTGAGACGCACGGCAACATGGTCAGCCACATTACGGACATGCCGATGCCGTTCAATCGTCTGGAGCAGTGATGGCGGCGGCGGGGTGTCGAGAATAGAAAAAAAAGAAGAAGAAGAAAAGAAAAGAAAAGAAAAGAAGAAAAGGTTAGGAGAGGAGGAAAAAAAGTAAAATAAAATAAAATAAAAAAAAAAAGGTCCCGCCAAGATCAATCTGCGGATAGTACGGGATGGGATTCTCCAGGGTTCGTTCCCGAAATGCAGGCAATTGCAGGAAAATGCAGGAGAAATCCAAGTCTGTACGTCTGTAGGCATCGACTTTCCGCACCTTCCACATTTTCGACGGTGGTCGCGAGTCGGTGCCGAGGCCCACCCTCAGCCGTTCTGCTTGACCTGAGTGGTCCCGCCCGCCCCGTTCAGGGTCCCTCTACCTGAGACGTTGTCGTCTCAGGTGGTCATGGCAGCGGTGGACCAGTCAGCAGCCGCGGTCCGCCAGTGCGCTTCACATGGGGCTTGGCAGGGGTTTTGAGCGAGAAACGAAACTGACACACCCCCCCCCCCCTTACCCCTCCCTTCCCGGAGTCGACGCCGATCTCGATTAAAAGGGCCCTACGGTCATTGTGCTGCTGCTGGCGATTGCGCCAGTCCTACGTGATATGTGACATATGGCCAAGCCTGAGTCAAATCAGCTGCGGGACATTATGCTCCTTTTAAACGAACCGGAAAAGACTAGATTTACGCCTCTGTATTCGGGCCCATTTTTTATTTCTTCCCACCCGCCCTTAAATGGAGTCGACTTTAGTGGCTCCAGCCAGTGCTGATTTTTTTTTTTTTTTTTTTCCATTATCTGTCGTTTCGATGGTTTTACGCCTGTAAGCTGGCATGAACGTGTCTGACAGGAAAGGGGGGAAAACGTGCCCTGCCATGACATGGTTGGAACCCCTCCAGTTTAAGGGTCCGGTCGGCGTGGGGTTGCGAGAAAACGTGCAAATGTAGATTTTTTTTTCCTAGACTCAGGCGTCATGCCGGGACTTGCCTCGAAATGCACCCTCGTTTTTACTGGATAACAGATAGTCGGTGCGGAAGTGTCAGGTCCCAGGCGATGGGGATGTGCCCGGCGGACGATGCCATTGGCCGGCGCAATGCCTGCCGACATATTACTGTGTCCCGACCGCATCAAATATCAAAATATCATTATCAATATCGCGGTACAGATTAATGGCTCGGGCAAACCGTGCTCGCGAGCCTTGTCGGCATTTTTTTTTTTTTTTTTTTCAGCCAGAGCTTGGATTCTTATCTTTATGCCCGTCAATATTGGCACGCAGGTGGCGCGGATTGGCCATTGTCCGGGTTTCCCTCTTCATTTCTCCGCATAATACCTACCCTGAAGCCGCCGGTGTTTCATCGTTGCCTTCCTTGTTGTCCCAGGGCCACTCTGCCCGGCGGTCCTAGACTTTGATGTGATTGGACTTGGCATGTCTAGGAAATATTTGCTTTTTATCTCGTCGCATGTTTCATACGCCGCCAAGATAGCCCCTCGTGACCACCAATCAGTTCCAAATTACCGGCATGACCTTGGCCTGTTGTGAGGGAGCAGAGCTCCTACAGCCCTAGTTGGGTTATTCATGATACGTCAGTCCACCGGGTGCGCGGACAGGGGGCGAAGTGAAGACAGGAAAAAGAATGAAGAGGAAAAAGAAATCAGGAGGAAAAAGAGAAAAGAGAGTTCTTGCGCTGGATACGGTCCGAGTGTAGGGTAGGGAATACGGTAAGTGCCAAGTGTGACGATTAAGGTCGGTTTATGTAAGCAGGACTACGAGGCACTTCAGGCTAAGCAATGTGACGCTAAGTTATAATCGTAATTGTAACTAATAATTGTATTGAAGACTGGCTAGGAAAATAGTTATAGGCAACGAGGTCTTATATAGCTAGGTGCTCACTAGTAATAGTAGTGATCGGTGGTGTTGCTCACTCCTGTTGAGTGGTGATCGCCTCTTCTGCTCACCGGTGGAGTAGTGAGCAGCGACGTGATTGGTTAAACGGTCTTCTTCGGGCCGATATTCTGCCGGGCCGCTGGTTGGGTCGTAACACCAAGAACCTTTTTTTCCTCGTCTGCCAAATTTGTCAATGAAACAAAGAGGTGAAAAAAAAAAAGAGGCTATTGCTGATTATGTCCAACGGGTCCGACAAACAGCCCGAAGAAGAGGCAAAAAAATAATTTCACGCCCGAGGGGGGTCTCGAACCCCCAACCTTGGGATTAAAAGTCCCACGCTCTAGCCATTGAGCTACCCGGGCCAAGCTCGGATGATTGGTAAAGTGGAAAACTAAAGCAAATTATACTTCTGTGGACGTTAGCGCTGCTCTCGGCAGCCACAACAGTCTGCGTGAGGACCCCACTTGTATTTTATGTAAACTTCAAAATTTCCAGGGCAATCACAGCAGGACTTATCGACGGCGTGAAAGCCACAGGGCCCTACAAATCGCCAGACTAATCACCAGAGTCACAGCCGCTTCGCACCACCCAGGCCAAACAAGACGAAATGCCTGGCCGCACGAAAAAGGCAGACGCTTCGTCGTCACAAGACGTCAATATGCAGGATGGGCCGCCCTCAGCGCAACCTGCAGCTGTCGAGGACGCCGAGATGGAGGCTGATATTGACGAGAATGACGAGGAGGAGGAGGACGAGGTCGAGCCCCAAAGAGTGAGGATTGTAAGTTTCGCGCCCATGTGTCGCTGACGGGCCCGTGGGAAAGGAGCTAATTTTGTTTCGCAGCTGCCGGGCTCAACAGACCAAGCCGCCTCATTTGAATTCACTGATGAGGGGCATACGCTTGGCAACGCTCTTCGATATATCATCATGAAGAAGTAAGGAGAGATCTGAGTTGTTTAACCTGTCTGGTCGTGTGCTTGACGATTATTGACCCTGGCCCCTTATATTCCCGCAGCCCAGATGTTGAGTTTTGCGCATACACAATTCCTCATCCTTCGGAGCCCAAGATGAATATCAGAGTTCAGACATACGGTATGAGTCTTGGCCTTGCCCTTATGATGCTGTCTATAGTCGACTAACGTGCGTCCTCAGAGGGCGTGGCAGTTGATGCCCTCAGAAAGGGCCTACATGACTTACAAGATATGTGTGACGTTATCGCCGATGAATTCTGGACCAAGAGGCAGACATTCAACTTGGGGCGTTCTATGAGCGACGACTTATGAAAGACGAGAATGGATTCAATATATTTTGTTTTCGGTGGTGTTCATTACGGATCACGTTGTCACACAGTCACGGCACTCAATGTCGTTGATTCGAACCGGAATAGAGGAGCTCAGTCACACAGTCACGGCACTCAATGTCGTTGGTTCCAACCGGAATAGAGGAGCTCAAGGCGTTGCTAGGTGGAACAAAGTCTTTTGGTTTATCGGAGAAATTATGTACATGAGCTGTTGTTGGTGGTTGCCTAATTCCGGCCCTACGAAAAATGTTAGAAATGCACGGGAAGACACGTTTCGCTTTTAAGGGCAGTGGGCGCGATGACGAACCTCCAGAAACCCCTCCATAAAACTCGACGGCAGCCTCTTATCCCCCCTGAAGTTTTCCTCCTTGAAATAGGACATGACGTGGGTGGTCTGCTTCCAATAATTCATCATCTCCTGCGCGAAAAGCAATGTTCAGTAATGGCAATCGTGCCGTTTTCACCCCGTCCTGCACCAGCACTACTGTTGATCGTACCTGATACTCAGCGTGGGACTTGAAGAGGAGGACGTCGACCACAGGGAGTTTGTTGGCAAATCGGTTTCGCTCGAATTCCTGGCGTACCCGTGTTCGGATGGCGGAGATGGGAAGAGGCATGTTGTACATGGTCTGGATCTCGGGAGCCTGAAAGTGCCTCATCAGCGTCTACCCATACTGAGTCACTCCGCCCCAATGGGAACTCGAAGAATCTCGATAGTAGCCTAGGTCCGGGCAGGGTCGACGGGTGCAATTGAACATACTGCTCGGATCCATTCGCGATAAGAGGAGAGAACTCGGCGCTTAGCATCGGTCCAGTTGGCCGCTACGCGTGCTCTTAGCTTCAGGAGGGATGAGTAAATATTCACGAGTAGTTGCAGACATACATTGCGCCGTCTTCTTGGCGAATTGGGTCGGCGTAACAGCCATGGCGGGCAAATCAGGGCTTCTCAACCTGGAGATCGCTATGCTGTGACGTTGAATCCTAGCAGAGGGTCCATCACGAAACCTACCTCAGAGTGGACGTCACGTGATCGACACTGGCCGCCACCCTTGTCGTTTGATGTTGTTTTGGATCGGAAAAAAAAAAAAAATACAAAACCCTTTCCTAGACTTTGCGCAGCTCCCCCTTGCTCATCTTCGGGACTTATCCGCAGAGACGACTTGCGCTCAAAAGCCCACATAGAATGCCCGCTATACGACACTCCTCGAAGCGCAAGCCGCCGCCAGACGGTTTCAGTGACATCGAAAATGACCTGCTCATCTTCTCCAACAAGATGAAGGACGCCCAAAACAAGCCTCCCCCGCCAGGCCCGAAGCACCAAGCGCAGTGGGAAATCTTTCAGATCTCGCACCAAAGAAGTCGCTACATTTACGATCTATACTACGAGAAAGAAGCCATCAGCAAGCAACTTTACGACTGGTTACTCAAAAACGGCTACGCTGATGCAATGCTCATTGCGAAATGGAAGAAGGAAGGTTACGAGAAAGTTAGTCCTCATAGTCAGCGATATGATTTGATCGGGTGGACTGTTTGCTAATGTGCCAATAGCTCTGCTGCCTTCGATGCGTACAAACCAAAGAAACCAACTTTAATAGCACCTGCATATGCCGTGTTCCGCGTACCGAGCTCAAGGAAGGTCAAGAAGACCGACAATGCATCAGCTGTGGTTGCCGAGGGTGCGCATCGTGCGACTAAGTCGAATAACGAGGTGGCAGGTCGTCAACATACCATATTGACCGACGTCAAGGTGTTCTCATTATGTTTTAACAGAAGGGGTCGTGCAATGTTATAGACTGGAAATCATGGGAGTTACGAGGTAGCCATCCTTCATTTGACCATAAATCATTTCAGTCATTTGCATCATGCTGATAATTACCATTGACCAACAGCCTCATGCCGTGATTATTCTTTCATGACTTTGCAAACCCTGCACGACCGCGGCCAAATCGAACACTGGCAGGGACAAACTGCAGCGCTGACATAGCCCCTGTCAGATCTGCCATGTCGGCATCATCACTTTGCTTGGGACTCATGTCTGTCTTTGATGCAGAGGCCAGAGGACCTGAATCCCTGTGTCTACCCTCCGAGACAGGGTCATTTCCATCCACTATACTGGCTCGGCGGCGGGATTCTTTCGAAGCAGAGGCCGTGGGAAATGCCCGTCGATGATGAGTACCGTCAACTAGCAGTGAACGTCGTCCATCGATGCCATCCTTGGTAACACCAAAGAAGAAATTCCTCGGGTACATGTGTTTATCAATCATGTGTAAGCGGCGTTTTTGATGAGTGAGACACTTGCGTTCACATCCTTCCACAAAGCACGAATACTATTGAAAGCGGTCAATAGCTGCGCCGACTGTTTGCAGAAGAAGAAGACGTCAAGCTCACCGTGTGCTCGCCCTTGTCCCTCCTGACTCTCACAAGAGGGTCGTGGCACTCCTCGATGTGCACACCGAGTAAGTGCTCAGATGGGAAGTTTTTGTGACATTCGAGACATCGATTAGTGTGAAACATGTTGTAGTGTGATTCGTATTCCTGGTACGACTTGAAGGCGATTGGTTCTCTATGTGGCGGCAACAAGCATTTCATCGTGGCTTCGTGGCGTGTCTCGTCGTCCTCGAAATCGGAGTCGAGGAGGGATATCTTGTATGCCGGCAGGGTTAAGTCCTCGCCGACGGTCCGTTCGACGTCTTCGTCACGGACGCCGAAGTCTATATCTTCACCAGGCTCTCGTGAGCGCTTCATTCGAATGTTAGGCTTGATGGGGTGAGTTTTACTTTGGACGAAGTCACGGAAGTTGGAGTAAACTCTCCAGGCGGTGGGGGATGACGAGGGCACGAGAGGTGGACTACTGGGTGGCGTCGAGTCCGAGAGTTCGGGGCTGCTCTGAAAACCAATTTAGCTCGAGAAGCCTACGAGATGCGTCTGCAAGAGGCCGAGCGATGGAAAGAGACACGGTTCCCTGTATTCGGCCAAGGCAGCAAGACGGGAGAAAACAAGGTGAAGCTAAGTCTTCAAAATGGCGGATGGCGAGAGGCAGAAGCGGGATTGGGATTGGTGGGACGCATTGGTTGGTCGGGCAGGTGGTAGGTACCAAGGCACCCAGGCATCCAAGCACCCCAGGTACATTAAGGTTTCAAGTACCTAGTACATACCTACTAGATACCTAGGTACATGCATGACAGCATGACAGCATACCTACCTCATGGCAATTTTGCCAACCATTTTTTTTTTTTTTTTCACCTATTACGACGTGTATGTCACATGTGTTACTTGCTCGTGATTTCAAATAGCCTTTGGACGTGACAAGTTTTTCTCAACCGCCAATGTATGGAATTTGACTCTGACAAGCCAGCCATACTGTGAACCTTGGCCCACGCTGCCTGCACCCGAAGAAAGCCCAGCGTTTTTAAGACTAGCGGCGCAGGCTGTCTCGTTGACTGGTTGGTTCGTCATCTTGAGGGGTTCAGTCGTTGCTCACCTTTTCCTCGCTCCCTCCTCACCTTCGCAACATTTCCTTTCCTCGCCTTCTTCCCGGATCCAGGTCCGCCCAAACACTCGCCGCTCGCATCCAGAAATCGCCCTGCTGCTCACCTTCTCTGCCCACCCATCCCGGTCGCTTGCGCCGTTCGCCAGAACTGCAATCTCCTCCAATGATTTCCTCCTCGGCGTCGCAAGTAGACTTCCGCGAGCCGAGCCTAATATCAACTCTTCCTGTTCGCCGCGACTCTGGCTCACGGCTGGTCTGACGCAACGCGGCATCTGCACTGGCTGTCTATCCGCCTGCTTATTCTGATAGTATGAAGTGACAAAGGACTCTATTCACTCCCGCTTCCTTCCGCCGCGCGTTGCGAGTTCGATCCAACTCGCCCCAACCGAACCATTGCCGCTTCGCCCAGTCGGAGCGAGCGCATTCGTTGTTCACATGGCTACATCTGTACCACAGGCTAGCCAATACTGGCAGTAAGTCGGGACCTCCTTGTTGCGCAGGCTGGAAGATGGACGGCGCTCTCCAGCCACTTGCCAAGATCGTCCGGGACAGATGCTGACTCCTTCAATCAATAGCCAAGCCCTGAAGCTAAGGAAACATTTGCTGAAGCAGCTTGAGAAACTCCAAACCGAGAGTAATTTGGGAGTTGACATTTCGCAGTTTGAGGCTATTGAAGGCCTACTGGAGAAGTGGGTGTCATCATGTCGCTCTTTCTTTCTCTTTGTCTTTGCGCCCCGTCACTGACCATAACCAAGATTTCGCTTGGCCTTTGTTCACACCATCTTCCTAGACTTTGCGTACGCTGTCAAGGAGAATGCCGAGGAAGCTTTGTGGACGCTACACACTTCGATCAACGCCGAATATCGTCGCATCCAGGGCCGACTTAAGCACTCGTCCCATGCGGTCGAGAGGCGCAAGGTGGAAAAATCTTACAACAACTTTCTGCGTGTTGCGCAGAAATTTTACAAGGGATACATCCAACGACTAACGGCACGCTATGATGTTCCGGAGCTGAGAAGGATTGCTACTGGAATCGATGTTGAACAAACGGATGGCGCAGATCGCATCAGTCCTGTCGTCGCTGAGCTTCGTGCCATGGTCATCAGGTCATGCCACTCGACACTTTTGCGCATGGGAGATCTTTCCCGTTATAGAACTCAAGCCAGACATAAGAACTCTGGCTATGAGACTGCCTTGACGTATTACAGTCTTGCGCATCAGCTGAAACCCAACTCTGGCTATGCATACCACCAGATGGCAATCGTTCACTTGGATCAAGGAAATCATTTGGATGTCGTCTACTATTTCTACCGATCGTGGGCTGTTGAGTCGTGCCATCCGAATGCAAAGTCCAATCTCGAAGCCGAGTTCAAGTCTCTGCTTTTATCTAATTCTTCGAAAACACGACACAACGCGTCGGCAGCTCAAGATGCGTTTTCCACATGGTTTGTCAAACTACATGCCCATTTCTACAAAGGGGAATATTTCCCTCAGCAGACAGAACTGGAAGATGAGGTGATGCACCGGCTGGACATGGCCTTTCACAGCGAAATGTCAATGGGAACCTTGTTGAAGATGGCTCTTGTCAATGTTGCTGCTCATCACGTCGCTGCAGCAAACTATTCCAGTTGGTATTGTCCTTTTTCATGATTCGATCCGTTGTCATACTAACCCTGTTTTAGAAACACAGACTATGACTGCCTCCCGCTTCTACCAATTCACTCTACGGTTCAATGCTCTATTCATCTCCCAATTTTGCGCAGCGGCTGAGGCCGAGCTCAAGGAGGCAGTCGGTGCTGATGAGGGCAGCAGCGCACAGGTAAAGGGCTCTCAAGTCACGCCCGTCGTCGAAGCCCTTCTCCCGGTCTTGCGCGTCTACAGCATGTGGATCGCGGCGCGCCGAGAGGAAATTTGCGCTGCAATGGAAACTTTTGGCGGTGTAGTACCCGGGATGATCCAGAATCTGGCCAATGTGTTCACTTTGCTGTGCACATTCAGTTACGGCCAGGAGAAGTTGGCATCCAGTCCTTATTTATTGCCCGAGGACCTTGACATCCGAGGCTTCCGTCCTCTTGCAGAAGATATCATTCCTGAAGCTTGCCGATGCTTCTGTGGTGAAGATGGCGCTTCGAAGCCGTATCTTGAGAACCCGAGTTCCCGACTGGAGCCTGTGCAGGAGAGCATGGCCAGAGTCTTGGACATTCTTCGCTGTGCGTACTTTCTCGCAGAGGACGCTACGTTACCCGTATCGTACAGAGTGGTGGACAATTGCCTTGTATTCGAGTACAATAGTCCAGCAACAGTGTCTGCGACCCCTTCTGCTTCTCCATCCGCGGTCCAGGCCGGTACAGTTACTGCCGTACCAGCCCAAACGACTGATATCAGAGAAATCCCCGTTGCCAATACCAATACCGAGACCGTAAATGGCCTGAGGAGCCACACAGAGCCTGCCGGGCACTCCGATAACACATCTGGCCAAGTCAATGATGAGTCGCGATTGGCCCTCGAAGACGAATTGCAGAGACAAGCATCTGAGGATGACGCGGAGAACACGGTGATCAACATGCTCACGCCGTTCCTCAAACCACCCACGCCCCAACCCCATCAGCAGCAGGGACGTTCCCCGACCGACTCATCCTACGGCATGCATACCACGACAGCAAACGAATTGCTAGGATCCTTCCGGACCGACCCCAGCCCAACCGCCTCCGTACCTACCGGAAAATTTGCACCGCTGCCCTGGGCCTGGTTCAATACTCCAAAGCCAGATCATCCAATGGGCAACTCGACCCCTACTAGCCAGGGTGCATTCTCAGCTCAGCCCAGTCCGTACAGTTCACCAAGGCATTCGTTCACCACCGGAAATCAGCTTGAAGACCCGTTCGCCACGCCGAACCGGAATCACTACGGCGCGTCCGTCAACGGTACTGTGACGCAGCACAATCGACGCAACTTCAGCAGTCCGGCCTCTTCCAGAATTGAATCTGCCCTCCACAGAAACAACCTCCTCCAGGCCTTCTCAGCACCCTCTGTTCCACGAAGCTCACCATTCACCCAGTGGGCGGAGGCGCAGAAGGCGAAGGGGGAGAATGACAGCCCCGTCAACCGACAACCCCGCGTACTTGAGCAAGTCCAGCCCCAATCAACCAACACGTCCGGCTTCTCTCATCCCAGCAGCCTGTATCCCGGTACGCCAGCGGGGGCCATTGGTTCGGGTCGAGCAACCGCCAACGGCCACTCCGCGGCAGCCGCACTTCCAAGCTCTCCAGCCGAGAATGCTGGCAGATTTTACCGCATGGATCAGACCACAGCTACGTATGATGATGCGATCATGCAAGCGGCTTACTATGGAAACAAGTGAAGCAGCTTCCGCCACGTCATCAGAAAGACATTCCGATCCTTCACCGCTGTGGCCGATGCCGTCGATTTTGTATCCCCAGCGAGGAATTATTGCAAGGGGTCCTTGGACGCTGAGTGGATTTAGCCGAGGACACATACGTGACAAGCTTTCGCCAAGGAGACTTGAGCGAGTCACAGAATGACCGACAGTTCACACTACATGCGGCTCAGTTGGAGAACTGATGGGAAAAAAAAAAAAAAACAGCTCTTTTGCGTTCAATGATGCTTAGTTTTCCATCTTTGAATTTGCTTAATCAAAATGATTTGAGAATATTGGATCGTTGGAGTATACCTAATCGCCATGCGAAGAGAGCCGCTATTCCTGTTCCTGGGGCTCGTTTATCCTTCATTTTTGCCAAGGATGCAAAAGGCCGTTGTTGAAACTCCTTCCCTTCTAAGTCCTCGACGCCAAATTGCATTCCTTGCGGAGATTTAAACATTTCTAACATTCTTGCCTGCACATGGATCTATCTAAGAGGATGGAGTGTATGTCTGCTTGGGGAAAGGGTACCTGGTTGGACGCAGTTGGGTTAGTTTCTTGCTTTCGGAATATGCAAAATGTACTCAGTGGCTCTCATTTTTTGAGAAGGAAGGAAGGGGGTAGATGAATTTGGATGGTGATGAGCTTCGCATGTTGTGGTCTATGCCCACGTGATTCAGCTGACTCGGTTCGAGGTAGAGCATTCGCAGAATGAAACATGACCAGATGCGTTAAAGAGATGACGAAGATGACGAAGTGAAATACTTACGAAGGTCCAAGCTCCTGGATGCTGAGCCTTGCGAGCCACTGTCCCATGTCAATACTGGTGGAGAGGTCCTTGCCCTGTACGATACCGGCCAAAAGGCCACCGGCAAAGGCGTCACCAGCGCCATTGGTGTCATTGATCTGTTCCTCGGCAATGGGATGGACAGGGTACTCCTTGATCTCATCCTCACCCTGAACGGCGACCAGAGTGGGCTCGGTGCCTTGTGTGATGATGGCAACTCGCTTGCGCTTGCCGTTCTCCTTGGGCAGGTTGGCGAGATGCTTGACCACATCCTTGGGTTCCTTGGAGGGCAGGCCGTGCGACTCAGCATACGCAGCGGCCTCGGCCTCGTTGCCAACCACGTAGTCCCAGTAAGGGGCACTGGCATCAAGGGCTTCCTTGAACACTTGAGAAATAAAAGGGGCAGCCAGCGAGAGGACAAAAACCTTGTTCACTTCGGCCGCCTGCTTGGCGAGCGCCATGATGGCGGGAGGGCAGACTAGAAGACAAAAAAAAAAAAAAAAAAGGGAAGCATTGTCAGTCTTTCCTCCTTACTCATGGCCGCGGGAAATTCTACTGCTTACCAGTGAAGTGGTAGCCGCCAACGTAGTACACCTCGGCGTCCTCAACCAAGCTCCATATCTCAGGCTTCTTCAAGTGGTCGAGGTCGTAGTGGTTTGCAGCACCCAAGTCGGTGCACAAGCTGCGGTTGTGGCCGGTGATGATCACGCCACAGCGACCAGTCTTGTGCTCGGGGTCGACCCGGTACTCAACGCGCAGGCCAGCGGCCTTGGCGGCATCGTTAAGAATGGCCGAGTACTTGTCGTCACCGACGCCTCCGAGATAGACGACACTGTTCGGGGGCAGCATGTATTGAACGCCACGGGCAGAGTTTTGGGCGGCACCGCCGGCAATCAACTTGGCGTCGTAGTTGTTGAGAAGATCCTCGTAGAGGGGCAGGTGCTTCTCCTCGGCGAGGATGGCATTGTTGGCCTCGAGGCCGTACTTCCTCAGCAGGGCCTCATCGCCAAAGGCTTGAATGTCTGGTTCGGCTTTTCTTAGCTATGGTGCTCTCCAACGACCGTTGTCCGGACCTCTGGCGACTCTGGGTGGGCAGGAGGGGAAAAAGGAAGAAGGGCCGAATCAAATACGCGTAAAAACTAATTCAGTCTCGACCGACGTACCAAGAAGGGGGTTCTCGAGGCAGAGAAGACCATATTCCTTTGTTGAGGCCATCTTTAGGCGTGATCAATCCTGTTCCTCGCTTGGAGCTATACGGAGTATGCAGATGAGAAATTTCCAGGTGGAATGGCGGGGCAGCTCAAAGTCGTAGGACGTAGGGACGTAATGGTGCTTACCACTCAGGATAATCACAGCATGCTCTCTGCTCTCAGCTCTCAGCTCTCTGTCCGGTCCTTCATCAGTCGTCCCACCTTTTGCGAATGCTCGATGCTCAGATACCTGTGGCCCCTTGAGCAAACATGTTCGCATGCAAAAATACATCTGCATATGTTTTAGTAGCTCGTTGTCATCCGAAACACGGTGCGTAACAGCACTATCTCGGCCATGAAAAGAACCGTGGCACATCAGCGGGATTTTTTTTAAAAAAAGAAAAAGAAAAAGAAAAAGAAAAAGAAAAAAAAAGAAAAAGAAAAAGGGAAATTTAAAGTACCTGTCGCAAACACGGTTGATTCACCAAACAAAACATAACTTCGACCTCGCGCCCGTTCTATTGCGGCCCTGGGTACCTAGGTAGCTATGTTCTTGGAACATTCAAGGCATTTCTCTCCTCCTTGAACAAGCAGGCCATCTTCCTCGTACGGATGTGTCGTGGGTGCAAGGATAATGATACGCTCCAGGAAGTGTTTGGATCCGGCCGCAAGACCTCAGTATCTGCCTACTGCGAGTTTTTTAAGTACTTCACTATTTGTACCTGCGCCAACACCTCTGTATTCCTATACATTTTCGTGTTAAGAGATAGCGCCTGGTAAATTGCCTAGATATTTTAGTCAAAGACTTCATTGACCGTTCACCCTGAGCTGGCATCCCGGCAAACTACTGGCTGCATAAGCTGCCACGTTATATACTTCAATTTACCGATTTTAATCACGTCTTGACCGCATAATCACCTGTCTGAATTCGTGACAGCCGTAGCGGAGGGAACCAATCATTTTGTGTACGCCAAATGCCATAGTACTTGCTTTCTGAGCTACCAGACTCCTGTTCGCAGCAGTACCATCAATAACAGTTGCAAGCAAGCCACTGTAACACCATCTCGATGAGACCAAACTTTCCAGCCCCTTACTCCTTCGTCTTCTGCGTACCACGCAGCAGACCCGTCCTTCTGGCAGCAATGAGACCGGCTTTTTGACCCTGGGCGGCATATCGAGAGATGGTAGAGGCCTTACCAATGTGCTGGTGGTTACCCTGTGCAAATAGTCAGCAATCCGTTCAGACATCGGACAATTGACCGTTTCTTCACGTACTCCACCGTGAGGATGGTCCACAGGGTTCATGGCAACACCACGAGTCTTGGGCCAGCTGTTGCGCTTGACGGCGAACTTGTGCTTAGCACGAGAAGCCTTCAGGAGAGGCTTGTCGGTACGACCACCGCCGGCGACAATACCAATCATACCACGAGAAGAAGACAGGACGACCTTCTTGGCACCTGAGGGAAGCTTGATTCGGGTCTTTCCCTCGTCAGGGTTGTGGCCGATGATGGTGATATAACCACCGGAAGTGCGGCCCAGTGAGCCACGGTCACCGACCTTCTCTTCGACGTTGGAGACGACGGTACCCTCGGGCATTTCACCAAGGGGGAGGATGTTGCCAACAGTCAGAGCAGCCTTCTTCCCGGCATAGATGAACTGGCCCGTGTACATGCCCTCGTTGGCGATGAAGGTCTCGCTAACCTGCTTGTACTTGTAAGGGTGACGGAAAGTGACCTTGGCAAGGGGAGCACCACGACCTGAAACACAAAGATAATTTCATGGTCAGCTCTTCGTCCTTCGTAACTGATCGCCATCCCAACTATGCATATTTCGTCGTATTGATAGGAGACTAACCAGGGTCGTGGATGATGTCTTTGACTACACCACGGACGTAGCCATGGCGCTCGGCGTAGTCGAGGGTGCGGAACTTGGCAGGGGCCTTGTTCAAACGCGTATTAGCCGCTATCCTTCACGTTAGTAAAACAGGTTGTCCCGTCATCGTCCAACATCGAAATCGAATATTTTCGCAGGTGGTACTGACTGAAAATGGATCCACGACCCTTGCGCTGGTTGCGAATAACTCTACCCATGACGGCTGTTGTGGGCTCGATGCAATCGTTCGAGTATACTGTTGTAGCAATGCTGTCAGTCGGTTGCCGAATTGAGTTTTGGTACTCGGGTACAATTTACCTGGCTCCCGCCGCTTGGTGTTTTATCAGTAGAGGCACTGACTGTCTGGATACCTGACGACAATTTTTTGTGTGCGGGACTGATGCGATTGCAAGGAGCCCTGGCCACGTGACTCCAATGTGGACCATCGGGCAAGCGAGCTACTTAGTCCAATCAATTTAGGGCCGCTTTCAAAGAATGCTCTGAGGTTTTGTCTCCACATTTTGTTCTGTGCCTTGCTTATCAATTCTTTTAGCCACTTCATTTTACCCAACAGACCTATTATCTTTTGTCGCCTTGAGCTGGTCTGAATCTGAAACTCTTCTCATCGCAGTTGATGAAATACTACCAACGAAATTCATGCCGGCAAGATTTATTGTCATGGTGACCATACCGCTCTGATGCAACTGTCACAGTTTCCTCACTGTCATATCTTCCGTGTTAATGGATAAAGATAAAGCTAACCAATCGCAGCTCGAACATGTGCCGCAGCCGTGATTTTCGTTTGCAACAAGTGGTGACTGGATTTCTCGCCAAAAAAAAAAAGCCGCATCGCTGGCTTGTGGATGTTGCAGGACGGGAATGGAGTGTGCAGCACTTCCCGAGATGAGCCACCACCCCTAAAGCTAAACGTTGCTGAGGGCATTGTCTTGCAGGCAATTAGCGGCGAAAATGGACCATCGCTAAACAGACATGTTCCATTTGAGATTTTTTGAACACAGGTCCTTCGTCAAATATTCGGGCAAGGTCGATAATGACAATTCGGTATCTTCCAGTTGCCTTCAAGCTGCCAGGGTTTACCTACCACAAAAGCGGATGGATCGTGCTTAGGTCCTGCACAGACTTTTTGCCAACGTGTGATTGCAATGCACGCCTAGCGTTTCTTGGGCTCAGGCTCGTGCTTGGAATTTGCGTCCAAGTCGTTGAGCCCAACTGACTAAGCAGTGGGATTTGGTGGCTTTCCAAATTGAACAAATCTGTCGGTCAGACCTGAGGATGCCTATTGAGTTATCTCAGCTACTGCGCCATTTAGGAAGGCCTATTTTGAACATGGGTGAGTCTACCGCAATGATAAAGTGTCATCACTTATGCATACCGCAACGTTTCAGCCCAGATCACAACTTGAAAGTCCGTACGCTCAAGTCAAGTTGGCGGACTATTACTGGATGATGGAACTAATTCTTAGGATCATCGGTTGACAGTACTGTCCTCGTTCAGGATAAGGCTTACGTCAATTGTCACGGAGCAATATAATCCATTAAGTGTGCATGTATCGGTGTCTATGGAGGGCAGGAAAAAAATAATTTCAGCAGTCAGGCGATTCATCGGACGCTTTTACACGGGTTGCACCTGCAAAGAGACTTGGGTGCGTAGGTGTAGATCGTAGTCTCACTGGCACACACTACGCTCAGGACCGTCCATGAAAGACGAGATCGATAGTTGCGATACTTTACTGAGCAAGACAAAACGCAATAACGCCAACAGGGCAGTGTCATAGCGGCAGTCACATTTTGGCCCTTTTGAACAGAAGTATAGATGCTAGTCAGACGCTGCAAAGCATAGCAACTTTAATATACCCCTTGCTTATCCAATTGGCTTAACTCTGATTTGTGGTGGTCTGGACGTGGGTTTGGCCTAGTGCAGGTCTCAACGACGCAAGAACCACGACTTTGGCTTCCTTCACTTCTCCACACAACCGCGCAATATCCTACACCCAGGACACTCCCAAAATGTCTGCTGACGACGATTCGTCTGACCTTTCGTCTTTGTCGTCGCTGTCGCCTGTACCGTCGGATGCCGAGGGCGACGACAAGAGTGACGATGCGGCACCCAAGTCGAAGAATGGAATTCTGAAGTTCTTCACCAAGATATCAGAACAACCTCCTAAAGAGGCGTCGCCACCACCACGAAGACGATCGCCATCACCACCTCATGAATACGTACTTGCTGATAATCCTGACATCGCGGTAAGTGTTTGACACGTTCATTCGCGTCCGGCTTCTTCTCTTAGTCTCAACGCGTTTGCAGTGTGGTCGTCGCGTTGATGAGTAGCCGTGACGCGACGGATCTGCGTCCCAAGGCGATACTGAGCCAACAAGGAACTGACTTAGAGTTACAGTTTATTGTGATGTTTAGAAGTCGATTCGACGATGCGTTCCCGAAATCTCTGGCTCATTTTGGACCACAAGAGCTGGAGCGCGACGTTGTCGAGTCCATCCCCAGCGATCGAGTTGAACACTTTTTATGCGCCTTGCTAGGACTGCTCTTGAATCGAAAGCAAGACGTCAAGTAAGCTCGACGTCTGCTGATTACTGAGTGATACAATGATTAACTAATGTGACTTCAATTTGACAGACCGGGACACTATGGAAGGGCACTCGAGGATGCCATAACGTCTCACAAGAATCAATGGCCGCCGTCTTGGGAAGAAAAGAACCCACTGTCTGGAGGTGCTGGGTTCAACTCCATGACACCAACTGAACGGGTATGCTTGCTACCAGTATTCGAGCTTGCAGGGAGCTTTGCTAACAGAGTACAGCTTACGCTGTTACGGACTTTAATTCTTTGGTCCATGGCTTCTTCTGATACAGTCAAGGGACTGATCAACCAATCGTACAAACAGAATCGCCAAGAGGACGACCTCAATCAACCAAGATCGGTGCAGCCATGGGGTTCTGATGGTGATAAGCGACGTTACTTCCTGATTGAGGGTCGAGACGACACGAATTTTCGCATATACCGAGAGAGCAACCCAGCGGGCACGAATCGCACTTGGTGGAGCGTTGCGGGATCCATTGAAGAGTTAAAAGCTCTCGCCGAGAAGCTGGAGACAAAGGATGGGGGACCAAAGGCCAGGAAGCTGGCCCAGAAGATGCGCCATGTCATACCTCGCTTCGAGGCAGGTGAAGAGGTTAGTGCGACGGTCATGAGATTTTCTCGTGCTTGACTCATGGCGATGAACCCGAAAATAGGATCTGGAGGTCTCTGGGGGGAAGGGGTTCACGGCTAACGCTACAAATAGAAACGCAAGCGCCGAGAGTATCGTCAGATGCGGAAAGAGCAATTCAAACGTCCAGAGCCCGGGTTTTCAATGTATGAGGGACGCACTCGCGGCAAAAGGATCAAGTACACTTATTCCGACGATGAAGATAACTTTTAC
Organism: Balansia obtecta B249; assembly: GCA_000709145.1. Classification (NCBI taxonomy): domain Eukaryota; kingdom Fungi; phylum Ascomycota; class Sordariomycetes; order Hypocreales; family Clavicipitaceae; genus Balansia; species Balansia obtecta. The sequence goes on from JFZS01000136.1 coordinate 28,475, forward strand.
TCTGACTCGACAGCCTGTCGGCGATCAACTCGCAACACTGGTGCGAATACACCGGCTGAGACGGGTCCAGTGACTACATCAAGTGGTCGGCAGATTAGGGCACCTCCTCGGCTTAACATGGTTGCTGGCGAGGGTGTGTCTGGAAGCGTACAGGGAGATTATTCTGAAATGGACCAAAATGATTCACTAGAGACGCACGGTCGGTCCAGAAGATCCGCTGTTAACCAAGGCGCCAGGAACTGGCCCGAAGATCGGTCACGGCACGGCAAAAGTGATGTAGAAAGTGATGCAGAGTTTGGAGATGACGAAGACGATAAAGACGAACATGTGCCTGCTGAAGATTCCGAGGACGACGAGGACGAGGACGAGGACGAATTTGACGACGAAGATGCAATGATTGAGGATGAAGTAGCCGAGGAAGTTCAAAGTCTAGTTGTGAAACTCTCCGTCACACCGCCCAAGCTGAGGACGGTCTTGACTCCCAGCGAGCAGACACCAAATATGCTGCCCACACCAGAGGCACAGGATTGGAAAATCGAGCCGAGCGCGGCTGATTCAATGACTGTTGAGATGCAAGACCTGCCAGTGCATGAGGCACAAGCAGGTCCGACAGATGGCGCAAAAAAAGAACAAACTCCGCAGCCCATGGCCAACACACCACACACGGAGACGCAGACTAGCCCGAACAATGTTTCTGAGAGGAATAATCATCACGATCCTCATGCAGTACACGTACCACCCCTGGGTTGCTGACCTTTCGCGGAAGCCTAGAGAAGCCGCATTCTCAGCCGACTTGCCCTAAATCGTGAACGGCACGCATGGGTATCAGAAGGCGGTAATGATTGCATATAGGCTTCCTGGCGTTGGAGTTGGCGAGAAGTTTCCATGATTGAAAACATGTATCATTTTGAAGGAATTTTGTCTTGACTCAGTGGATTAAAGAGGGTCAGACACTTGTATTCACAAGGACATGGAGCAATATGTCGCCTATCGACGAAATGTGATCGGCAACCTGATCTATTACAGGTGATGGAAAGAAAAAAAAAATCCGCACTTGCCTACCCGGTGGCTGTCCGTTCCACAGAGCGCAATATGTATCTCGAAATTTCCGAAAAATTCATTGCGAGCAGTATTTGGCAATGGCAAAATGGACGCAAGGCTAGCAATAAAAAAGACTATGCGGTTATTTATTTACTTGTGGAGTAAAAATGCGCAGAAGATGTCCGTGTTCAGAAGGGGAGTGAGGCGTTCTGGAAATGGTTTGTATAACGGATAGAAGTGGTAGAAACAGAGCGGTTCAGCGAGGACTTGAATACCATTAAGATTTCCATGACTTGGAGGGCTTCTGGCCCAGAGCGATTCTATCTTCTCCAAGGAAGTACTCAAACTAGTAGATAATGAACGACTGGCCCGGGTTCGCGGACAGAGGCCATGTTGATAATAGCCAGGCTGCCCATCACAGTCGCCTTCGGCATCTGCGTAAGCCCTGGCTTTATGCTTGCCAGCTTCATAAAAGTGCCGAGAAATGGGTTCCATACTTCTCTCTCGGAGTATCTTACAGTTAACGCTACGCTCACCGTGGCGGCAGGCCGGGTTTGCTCTCGGTAGAAAGCTAGAATTGTCCGTGTGGCCAAAGCGTTCGCGGTGAAGAAACTCCCTGTTGAGCAGCTCCCGGACGACTTCTCCTCGCTAGAATCTTAATTGCTCGAGTATCGGGCAAGCTATCATGTTACGAAGACCAGCAACCGTTATTCACTCGAGGTTGTGGTTCGCACTGGCGTTGTGCCAGTCATAATAAGGTCATGAGAATATGATGAAGGTAGTTCTAGCAGCAAATGAAGGCTAATATGACTGCGTTGATAGTCGAGTGATTGCCTGTTCGTGGGCACTTCGGGAAGAGACCGAGAGTATCAGAGCCGTCAGTACCTGGCTCAATAATTCGTGGTTACTATATCTACATCTTGCGTTTTGGTAATGTCCCATTTATTGACACCGTACCACCACCTCCTTACCCGCGAGCCTGCTGTATTACCATGCAGCTTGGCACTTCGATTCCAATGCTGCCAGCCACATATCAACAAGTTGTAAATGACGCCTTGTGCCAAGGGCATTATGACCTGGGTTTACGTCAGTCATGGACAGGACTAGTAGAAGGGGAAAAAGGAAATAAATGCCCGTACCTGATCCCTAGCTGTGATGAGCACCACCTTCCACCACGTGTCTGCATTAGCAATACTCCGTAGATAGCTTTGCTCGAATCTTAGGTCGGGTAAAGGAGGGAGGCTATGAGATTTGCGGACTGGTCTGAGAACACTATAGGGGATATCATCCTCATCCTCATCATGATCGATGTTTTCGAGTACATCGTCATCACTTAACCGAGGGCTGTGAGTGGTATAAAGCTCCTTTTTGTCGGCGGTCGTGGATGGTGCCGCGTCGAAGTCGACATCTGGGTGTGAGCGGATGTGGCCTGCTTGTATAGTCTCAGCGACCTCTGTTGCGACTGACCCCATCTCCATGGTGTGAAGATAGGGAGCCCCGACCATGCAAGAAAATCGGGTACGTGAGTATGGATGCTGTGATAAAGAACAGTGACTGTGAGGCTACGACAGAGGCGCGGCAATGATGTTATCGAGGTTCGCAGTTCTGCCAGGCGGTGAGGAGAGTGACCACAGTTGATGAGGTTGCAGCGCAGTTGATACTCACGTGGGCATTTAAAAGAGCCTCTTTGGGAGTCGGAGTGTCTTTTAAGATTTGGTGCTTAATATCTAGGCTGTAAAGAAGAGATGACACTGCCTGAGAGAGTCTTTGCATACTCTCATATCTCTTGTTCTTATCGTGCAAGCAACGAGCGATCGCGTCCTGGCCTCCATAGGTACGTCTGCGTACTGATTGGAACTGATTGGATATAATTTTGAACCCGTGAGCCTACCAGATTTAAATCCCAGAGTGAATGCAAGCACTGACAATAGAATTACGGGCATCTAGCATTGAAGGAGAAGAGGAAATATTACATTTCCCGCCTGTAGCGCTTGCCCGGTCCTTCACATAGTAGTAAAAATTTGAACGCGCATTAGACGCTAAACCTAAATAGGACAGATATAGGCCTCTTGCAAGGGTCACAAGAGAGGTCTAACAAGCTGGGAATTAATCAATAGAGGCCTAGAATGCTAAATGTCATTAATAAATATATGTTCACTAGTAATAATAAATTCGTCAACATAACCTTGTCGGGAGGTAGGGCACCCAAGGTAGGTAAGTAAAGGATGTAATCAGTTACAGAAGTTTATGGGTTTGTACTTTTTCTTGTAAACTGTGTGGCCAAGTACTTGGCACTTGCGCGTTTACGTACTCTGCAGTGGTGACCCATTTGTGCCGCCACAGTCCCACCATCTTTAGTCAACCCAGGGCAAGCCTTGCTGCGTTGGCTTTTGGCCCAGAGCCAGATGATGAAGATTGAAAAAAAAAAGAAAAAAAAAAAAAACCCAGACTCCAACACTTTTGCTCCTAGCCCATCATATCCAGCACATCAGGACCTAGCCCTTTCCCCCTCTCCGCTTATCCGCTCTTCAACTCGACGACAAGGTCTTCTCCTGCTCTGCGGGACCAGCCGTTTGTTTTGTTCGTCATCTGTTGACTAAAAAAACGCCATCATGTCCGACGCCCAAGCGAACGAGGCCGAGAGAAATGTGAGTGAGCACATACTTAGTATGCCACGCGCGCGAGAAAAATTGTGCTCTGCGCCGGCTCGCCCCTCCCCTTGGGTTCCGCCTTTGAGCTGCCCCTCTCTTTGTGCTGCCTTTGTGCTGTCCCGCGATGAGCCGCGATGGGCGGTGCAGGCTTCAACGCATGGCCAGACTCCCGAGTCTACAAGAAAAGGCAGCATTCACATCAGGGACCCAGAATCGACGCTCCAAATTACACCATGTGCTGCCCAATCTCGGAGCTGACCAACCTGCGTACAGATTGAGATTTGGAAGATCAAGAAGCTGATCAAGCGTCTTGAAGCTGCCAGAGGAAATGGAACCTCCATGATTTCCCTCATCATTCGTGTGTGCCCCTGGGTTTTGCAGACCGCCGCCCACCCCCCTATTGGATTTTACTGCATCTCTACTGACGCGAGTGCGTGTGCAGCTCCCAAGGACCAGGTTTCCCGTGCGGCCAAGATGCTGGCTGAAGAATACGTGAGTTCGGTGATGGCTTTTCGTGCACTTGATACTTGGTCCGGCAATTCCATCTTAACCTGACTCTTGTCCGCAGGGCACCGCATCCAACATCAAGTCGCGCGTCAACCGACAGTCCGTCTTGTCCGCCATTACCTCGACCCAGAACCGTCTGAAGCTTTACAACAAGGTTCCTCCGAACGGTCTGGTCATCTATTGTGGTGAAATTTTGACCTCGGAGGGCAAGGAGCGAAAAGTGAACATTGACTTTGAGCCCTTCAAGCCAATCAACACCTCCCTATACCTTTGCGACAACAAGTTCCACACCGAGGCTCTGGCTGAGCTGCTCGAGTCTGACCAGAAATTTGGTTTCATTATCATGGATGGTAATGGCGCCCTTTTCGGCACACTCAGTGGAAATACTCGTGACATTGTTCACAAGTTTTCCGTTGATCTGCCCAAGAAGCACGGTCGTGGTGGTCAGTCCGCGCTGCGATTTGCCCGTCTCCGTGAGGAAAAACGTCACAACTATGTCCGAAAGGTTGCCGAATTGGCAGTTCAGAACTTCATCACCAACGACAAGGTGAATGTAGCCGGCATTGTGCTTGCCGGTTCCGCCGATTTCAAGAATGATCTCAACGCCTCCGACATGTTCGATAATCGTCTTCAGACAAAAGTCATCAAGGTCGTAGACGTCTCCTATGGTGGTGAAAACGGTTTCAACCAGGCTATCGAGCTGTCCTCTGAGACTCTTGGCAACGTCAAGTTCATACAGGAAAAGAAGCTGATCGGGAAGTACTTCGAAGAAATCAGCCAGGACACCGGCAAGGTCTGCTATGGCATTGATGACACTCTAAAGGCCCTGGAACTTGGTGCTGTGGAAACTCTCATTGTCTTCGAGAACCTCGAGATCACCCGCTGGGTCTTGAAGGACAGCAACGGCGATGAAACCTTTCTGCACTTATCCAAGCAGCAGGAACAAGCCAACAGAGACAAGTTCTTGGATTCCGCAACTGGCCAGGAGAAGGAAATTGTCTCGCAGGAGTCATTCTTGGAATGGATTGCTGAGCATTACAAGGACTTTGGTGCAGCTCTCGAGTTTGTCTCTGACCGCTCGACCGAAGGCAACCAGTTTGTCAAAGGCTTCGGTGGCATCGGTGGCATCTTGCGCTACAAGGTCAACTTTGAGCAGTTGGCTGACGTCAGCGACGATGATGAATACTACGACGATTGACCTGTGGATCCCCTCGTTCCAAACGAGGGTTCTGCTCAAGTTCAACCGTCTGCACACAGCGAGCATGACGACGCGCCGAGGTCGACCAATGCCGCGCCGCTGTCATTTGCTCAGAAGCGCTTGATGCGAAATGCCAACTCTGGCTCTAGGACACAAGGCCATCAGGTATCGCGACCAAGCCCCCTTCGTTCAATAATGACGGCTACTTGAGTTCATTGATTGGTGGATTGAGAAGGTAAGACACCTGTGGCACTGCCCATTTCCCCCGTCATCGAGCCCTTGCATTCTCACGCATGGACCATAGATCTGCCGAAATTTTCAAGGTGAAGCTCGCGGTGTGGGATGTTGGATGGAGGAATCTTGTAGCTGAAAGTCTGGACATACGCCATCAGCGACTTTGACTAGTCGTGTTGACCCAGAGAGCGTGTATCAGTGGGCATTAGTTGTCCTTGTAACTCTTCATACGCGCCCTGGTATGATCTGGACTTCCAACTTTTATGGGGACTGCACCTGGAAGATGACCGCCATGAATATCAGTTTTAAACGGGTATCTAGATAGTCACTCATTTCTACAGCGAAAAATTTACACTGGAAAATTCCTGTCATTGAGCCTGCAAACTGCTGCCGTCGGACACATTTGGCTCCTGGGCGTAACCGGGGAAGTTCCTGTTGTGCATTCATGTGGGGCGGACTGCATGTCACCCCAGCTGCTTGCCTGTGGGTCATCATCTCACTGCGTCTTGTCAAAGCCATGCATGCGACTGCAACCTGAGCCCTCGTTGACTTTCCCACAACTTCTAGTTCCGGACAGGTTCCAACGAACGCACACTTGCCATAGCGGCCACAAGTATAGGCCGCTACTGGAGAACCCAGTAAAGCCTCGGACCTCGAAACATGTCGCCGGCTGCGCCTGTCTCGCCGACAGGAGCTCCGAGACAGAATGGCCGTGGCGTTCCTGTTGGCCTCAACGAAGCAGCGTTCGACTCGCCAACGTTCCGTGCTACAGCGGCGCATTTCACGGATCAGGTCGAAGCCGTAGAGAAATGGCTGAATGGATATGTGAACTCGACTTCAAAATTAGCCCACGAGATTCAGGGGCTCGAAGACACCATCAATGGCTACCTCGCCAAGACGATGCTATCGGCGGTCGACGGCATCATCGAAAATGACTACACGCTCATTGCTTTGAAACGAGCTGGTGAAGCCCAACGCGAACGCTGGTTACAGGTCCTCAGCAGCACCAAGAGACTAGATGCTACTGTCATCGAACCAATACGGACCTTCCTTAACGATGATATGCGGAATTTCAAGGAAGTAAGGAGAAACCTGGAGTCGGCACAGCGCGCATACGACTCGAACCTTGCACGATATGTTGGACAGCCAAAGACGAAGGAGCCTTCCGCGCTACGCGAGGACGCATTCCTTGTATACGAAAACCGGAAAGCTTATATCAATGCTTCGCTGGATTATTGCCAACTTGCGCCCCAATTACGCTTTGCAATTGATAAACTACTTGTCAAGGTGTGCTCGGACTTATGGAAGGACTTGCTACGATCGAAAGATGCTATTGCCAATGCTACTAGATGGACCCGAGAAATGGAGCGCCTCCAGGGATGGGCCAGGGAAATGGAATCATTGGAAGGTAGCTTCAAAACCGAGCTCCAGTCTGCGAGGAAAAAATTGGCGGAGATGACTCTCGAGGGTTACAAGCCATCTCGTGAGCTCGAAGACTACAGTGCTTCCACAGTGCCTTTTTTGGGGTCTCGAGGACCACTTCATCTACGTCCCAAGCATGATGGAGCTGTGATATCCGAGAAGCAGGGGTGGCTATTTCTGAGGATTGTGTATGGGAAGCCTGTGAGGTACACCTGGGCTCGCAGATGGTATTACTGCCATGATGGTGTATTTGGCTGGTTGGTTCCCGGCCAACAAGGTGTCCTTCAGGGCGATGAAATCGGCGTCCTTCTTTGCAATGCTAAGCCTGCCGTAGGCGAGGAGCGACGTTTCTGTTTCGAGGTTAAAACGAAGAATCAGACCATGATGCTGCAAGCAGAGAATCAAAGAGAATTGATTGAGTGGCTCGAAGTATTCGAGGTGACGAAGAAGAAGGCATTTGAAACAAGCATGGGGAACAACAATAACTCTGTTGCTGGCGGTGGCACCGATGCGGCTTTCTCGATACATCCGCCCAGTGCGCCAGAGTTTTCGGCCAGGTCTGCCGATAATCCGGCTGCGTTGGCTACCATCACCGGCTCCGATGATCCCGGCCCGGGGATTGAGCGAAGCGCGACGCTCTATGTTCCTGGTCAAGATGGCTCGAGGTACGGTGCGGACGCTAATGTCGGGATCACAGGCCGTCGCTCGATCAGTGCGTTGGGAAGGGAGTTGGCCCGTGAAGATGACGAGAGTAGGAGGGAGCACGCAGCAAGAATCATCCAGAAACTTGATCTTCACAGAAAGGCTACGTCAAGCGCAAGCGCAAGCGCAAGCGCCGTCGACCTCGGCCCCGGCAGTCCAGGTCAGCCAAGCAGCAGCATCGCTGGCCTGATATCTGCGAGTCATACCCTGCTTCCCGCTTATTCTGGGACACAAGCTGCTGGCGGTACCACCAAGCAGTCCACCAGTTCTCTTCCATATCTGGAAACTCCCAGAGGCTCCCTCGCTCCGTCGACACTGGCCAAACCTCCTGCGACAACTAGTCTGAGTCGTTCTGCTGTGCTCTTAATGGCCGAAAAGCGCTCAGGTCCCCGCAGAAAATTACCGACTTCGATTCTTGCAAATTACTGGGGTAGCAATGTCTGGGCCATGGTCCATCCACCAGAACAACCTGTCCTCCCGAGGCATGATGATGACGATCCGATTGGCATCGTTGTACCACAAGAGTCCCAGACAAGCCTCACCGGAGCCGAAGCAGCACATCGAGACCGTCCCCTCCCCCTCAACTACCCGCCCGAACTAAGAGCTCAGAACGCCCAGTTCCGGCTCTTGTTCCCGAATGCCTTGCCTGGTGAGAACCCGGTCCTCGTGTTCCGTGCGGCATGGTCTAGCTCTAAAGCGCGCGACTCGCCAAACGAGACACTAGCCGGGGATGGCAGAATTTATCTCACGACGGAGAACATGTACTTTTACAGCCAGCAAATGGGGCTGGTGACTGCTTACAGCATGAGCCTGGACATTATTACTGAGGTGACTACTGCAGCTGGGAAAGATTGTGATTGCATCTTCTTGCATCTCGGGCAAGACACGAATGATACTGGATACACGCGAATTACCATCAAGGTATTCCTGGACGACCTGCACCTCCTTCACACACGTCTGAATCTCCTCATCGATAACTTGCAGGCTGAAGAGCCCATGGATGCTCGGAATGTAATCGAGGCGCTGACGAGTGTCGAAAAAGAAGAGTTCGAGAGATCCAGCCCCGGAGCTGACGGTTGGGAAGAGATATCGGCAAACACACCTGTTGACGACAACACTACATCCGGCAAACCGGCGGGGCGTAGTCGAGAAGATTTTGGCTTACCTCTTCAACCTCCCAGGTCACACCAGCCGGTGGCAGGAAAGCTGCACCTCCCCTCTGAACCGGTTATCTATGAGCCGGAGAACATGACGCAGAGGGCAGCCGAGCGACATTTTGAAATCAGTGCCAAGGCCTGCTTTCATGTGCTCTTTGGCGATAAGAGTTTCGTGTTTCCCAAGCTGTACTTTGAGCACCGGGCGCAACAGATCGCCCAAGGACCGTGGGCGCTCGTTGACGAAGGACAGATGCGTCGCGACTTTCACTTCAAGGTAGACTATGTAGACATGCTGGGTCGCAAAAAGTCTGCCAATGTGCAGGACTACCAGACAATAGACATATACAGCGACCATGTCATGTATGTGGTGACACACGTCAAAACGGCTTGGCACCTTCCTCATTCGCAGAGCTTCAAACTGGTAACGAAGATTGTCATCACGCACGTGGCAAAATCCAAGTGCAAGCTCGCCGCATATGTCAAGATTGATTGGTCTAAGACGCCAGCTCTGTCGAAGAATTTGGTTGAGCGACAAGCGCTCCACGATGCGATTACGGACGCGGAGGAGATGGCAGAGCTTGCGACGGACCAGGTGCACAAGCTGGGCCCGCGCAGTCGTACAAACAGGGCTATCCAAGTCTATGGTCATGTTGGCCAGCAGACACAAGTTGTCGTCTTTTCGCCAGCGGCGGCCGAATCGAGCAAGAAACAGGCCATCAAGCCACGAACGCTGACAGCCATGTTGTTTGAGACGGTCAGGTCATTTGGTGACAGCGCAATATCATCACTCATCATGTGGGCAATCGCTGGCCTGAAGAAGCTTTTCAGCATCATCACTGCTCATCGTGTCATCATTGTTCTTCTGGCAGCGAGTGCTCTGACAAATCTCTTGCTGACTTCGACGGAGTCCTCGGCTTGGTGGAACGAACGCAAAGCGGCCAGGTTCATGAGACGAGTTGGGATCACGCCGAATCCTACGATGAGTAAAGCGATTTACCTTGCTGACCTGGACGAGGCCACAGGCTCCAACGGCCACGATTTAAGCTTTCCGAGGAGCAGCCCATGCTTCAGTACGTACAAGGGCCTGCTGAACACGACGGAAATGGATATACCGTGGGAAGAGGCTGGAGCGACGTTTTCGTCGCATACAAGCCGTGCCACGGCCCGGAGGCTCCGCCGAACAAGGCAACGGCTGGGCTCCTATAGACACGATCTAATAGTGGCCATGCGTGTAGTGAACAATATTGAGAGAGAAATGCTGCAGTCGGAATGGGAAAACTGGCTGATCAACGAAAAGTCATTGTGCGACGACCTGGAGCTCATGCTGCAAGATGGTGGAAGGGATAAAGCACAAAAGGAGGAATCGTCTGCACGGAAGGTAATTGGATCTCTGTCGGGAAACAGGAGGAAAGAGTTGGAAGAATGGAAAGACGAGTACTGCGGAAGCTGTAGGCGGGACTTTGACGCGGTCATAAAAGAGAGGATGGTTACGGGACTGTGAGTGAGGAGAGGCTAGAATTGGTTATTTTATGTCACCGTGTTCAATGGCATTGACAAGCATGCTTTGCTTATTTTCTTATACATCATTTGGGAACACGGGTGTTTCAGCTGTACGATATTCTAAACCCATGATAGGAAAACGAGACTAGTCTAACACTCTGCCGCAAAGTCTGTGCTTATGCTCGGGAGAAGTCGAGTTTCTTTCCGACGTCAGCACAACGAAAGATTAAAAAATTCTGCAAGTCCTCTCTTCTGCTTAAGACTCCCGAGGCGTTTGCTAACACAAACTACGCACTCAAGTAAAAAAACAGTGCTGCACAAAGAAACCAATACCACGTGCCGAACATAACCGATAGAGCCTATAAAAGCACGTTGCCTGTTGCATCGTCAAATATTGATACTGACGAGGCCCAATGGCCAAGCCACGCCTATCCAAGAATGACAAGAATGCTATCCTTGCCTTCTCACTTCGGGCATGGTTGCAGCGGACAGCGTGCTTTTATAGGCTCTATCGGCATGTTTGGTAAGTGGTAAAGGTTTCTTTGAACAATGCTGTTTCTGCTTGAAGCAACGTAGTCGATATCAGTAAGCGCCCATGCCTTAGGAGGCTAAGCAGAAGGGAAGTCTTGCAGGATTTTTTTTTTGGTAAGGGTAAGACTCAATGTAGGCAGGATTGGAGTGATGCGGAGAAGAGAAAGGGAAGAGAGGAGGAGGGGATGCAACGAGGGCTCTTTATACGCGACATTTTTGAGTTGATCGGCTTGGGTCGCGTCACTGTCACGCAATCGACGCGCTATTTTCTGCAAGTTGATTAAGTAATAATCTGTGGGCTCGGCTACGCGCGGGCGAATGGCGGCGCTTCGAGGTGCAGGTCCTTGGTGACGTGTAGTACTGCAATTGGCGGAATTACGTTGGTGATGGCCTCGACCTGCCTTCTTTTATGTAGGTGAGTGCATAAACGCGCAGCAGCAACTAAACCCAAAACGGAAGGCAGTACCTCTACATATAATTTCTGTGCAAAGATACATTCCTACATTCCTTTACTGGTTAAAGAGGGTTACAGCTCTTTGTATTGTAACCTACTTCCTAGCTTAATGCTACAAATTAACTACTCCAACTTGCTAAGGGACTTTAACTAACACTGTATCTACCTATAAATGCTAGTACCTGTACTATTAGAGCAAGAAATCTACTGTTTCAAGCCATGTAAGGGGTATCTAGCCAGCCAAGTTAGCGGAATGCAAGAGCAATGCTGCAGCGGTAGAGCAGAAGGAGAGTAGTGTTGTAGCTACATTATGCCTAGATAGAATCTAGGAGTGTACCTTTACATAGATATTTGTGTACAGAGGTACTATCTTCCGTTTAGGTTTAGGTGCTGCGTGTTTAATCGCTCAATTGGCAAGGACATCCATGAGTTCCAGTCTGCTTTCTGTTCTGTCTCGTCTCCGTGTTTAACCATTGTGTGAATGGAGACTATCTTTGTCACTTGGCTAACGGGCATCGGCGTCGTGTTTTAATCTCTAGGATCCAATCTTTCCAGCACAATCCGGCTCATTCCAAATGTCAGCAAGGAAGAGCCGACGGTGAATCCGCCATTTGCCAAGACAGTCTCGGTGTTGCAGAGCATCGTGCGGTCGATTAGCGGGGCATTAGCGTCCTCGGGGAACATCAAGAAGAAGGGGAAAAGAGGTTCAGTGACGTGCGGTGTAACGAGGTGAATCTTGGAGTCTGAGGGTTGACTGGCGTGGTAGTGGTTTTTTTTTTAGTCCTTGACATTGTTGGTAAGGTATTCGTGTCTGTGATCAGACCGTGCCACGTCTAGAACAAAGGAGACTCTTGGTCAGTTGTGGGATGCCGTGCGGTGCCTGTCGATGCCTGTCGGGTTTCGGATGATGGTAAATTGGTCCGCCGGTGGTGCCGAAGTGCGGACTTCGTGCAGAAAAGCACACCGGTTTAGGCGCAGTGACGTCAGACACCTCCAGGGACAACGGGGAAGGAGCGACCGACAAAGCCGGTTCTTCCGCGCTGTGATGCCGAGTACCATCAATGTGTCATCAACGCACCTCTATACTATCCGCTTCCGAATTCTTGGGCTACTCCTTTTTTGACCTCATTGAAACAGCCTGCCTCCTTGAATTTATTACCAGATTAATCCCTCGGCGCAGCCGTGATTCCCGAATCTTTGCATACCGTAGGGCCGGCAGTGTAGACCTGCTCGTGTCCCACCCTCAACTTTAGACTTCATACTTCAAGACTCTTGACTCTTGTCATCTACTCGGAATTCTCTCAATTTCTCCTTGCTTCAACCCCCGCCCACTACTCATCGAAGAAAGGCATGCTCTTATGAATTGAGCGGCACTAAGCGCCATGGCAAGCCATCATGAGCCGTTCAGGGCCTTGGCGCCCATCTCATGGCACGACGTGCCACAAGACGACCTCAAGACGTTCATGAATGACGCCTTTAGCCAAGCCCAGATTGTTGTTGACTCCATACCTTGTGCTGCGACAGCCCCCAGGCCAGTAGCAACCGGGCGAGTCCGAGCAAAGACAGACCCTGTTGTTCTAGATCACACTAACACCTGCGCTTCTTTGCCGCTGCAAGCTCCACACACTGCCGCCAGCCAGTCCGAACAACTGCAAAAGGAATGGAAGGAGATCAAAACCAGTCCCAAGGACAACCCCCTTGGCATCAATGTATACAAGTTAGCGGGGAAGGACGGCAAGGGTTCTTGGTTTGCCAGACGGAGTGTCCACGAGGGTCTCTCCTTCGAACAGTGGAAAACAGGCCTTCAGCGTGAATTCGTGGAGTCGATGAAGATTCAAGGCTCACCCGGAAGCGGAAAAATTCGAGGAGTTGGCGCCGATAGGAATGTCGAGCACCAACATGTCAAGGATGCGGGTCACCTTGATGGTAAGTCGTGTGCTTGCCTGTCCAACACATGGTCTGAGATGGAACGAGCCTCTTTGCCAACTAACCTTTTGCTTTCTCTGTAGTCTTCCAAGTCTCGGCTCAGTTTCCCGGGCCTACAGCGCCTCGAGACTTCATCACTCTGCTATTGACGTCTGATTTCTCACATCTGCATTCCGAAAACCAGCAACATCCGCTGCGACAGTACATGATGGTTTCGAAGCCATGCCTTCACCCAGAGTGCCCGCCCCGGCAAGGCATCATTCGCGGCCAGTACGAATCGGTCGAAGTCATTCGAGAAATACCAGCCGAAGTAGAACCAACTCCCAGCAGGAGATCATTGTCTTCGGCAGATTTGATGCCGGATGAGACACGCAGATCGAGCACTATCAGTCATGCTGGAGACCATGTTGAAGGCCCTCGAGCCGTTGAATGGCTTATGATTACCAGAAGTGACCCTGGCGGCAGTGTGCCTCGCTTTCTAATTGACAAAGGAACACCTCCAGGTATTATTGGCGACGCCGGCAAGTTTTTGGACTGGATTACAACCACGGCTTCCAAGGACGGTACTCTACTGGAGCAAGAAGAGACAACAATACGAGATGGAAGTAAAGGAGAAATCTCTCATTTGCCTGACGATGCTGCGACAATGAACCATTCAAAATCAACTACCGCACGGCCACATGATACACAGCAGCCGAGCCAGCAGGCTGATACAGGCGACTGCGAGTGGTCACCAAGTAGTACTGGGCTGTACGGCATCATCACTGGAGCCTTTGGCGTAGCTGGCGCGGTGGCCAGCGGGCTTCGATCACATTTCAGCAACCCGTTAAGCTTTAACAGTAGCCAAGACAGTTTAGCGGACAGCCAGCCCATCCATGAAGATGACGAGGACACAGAAGACGCACAAAGCGACACGAGTTCCAACCGCAGCTTCATATCAGCGTTGGAAAAGTCTGTCACGGGAGAGAAGCCCGCGCCTGCCCCAAGCAGCACACATTCGGACGAAACAAAATCACAAAAACTCCCATCTCTGGAAAGGGAGCTGCAAAAGTTGCTGGAGCGCCGGCACAAACTCGACCGGAGCTACGCCCAGTTTCAACAGCGCATGGAGTCCAAGCGTCAGGGCGAGAAAGAAAAAGACGCCACGTCGCAGGCCAAACTTCGGGAGAAGCACGACAAGGAAGTCGCTAAGCGGTATGCCAAGTATAAACGTGAACTGCGCAAGTTGGAAGAGAAGCGCGAGCAGGAGGAGCGCAAAGCCGAGGCTCGGAAGAAGAAGGCCGCCGAAAGGCAAGAGAAGTCCAACCTCACATTGGAGCTGGAACGAGTGAGGGCGGATAAGGATATTGCTCTCAAGGAGATTGAGCTGCTTCGAACTCAAGTTGGCGAGTTGCAGGCGCAGAATACCATGTTGGTGACCAGATTGGGTCGACTGGGGGCACTGAACATGGGGGACTCTACTCCTCCCAAGGCGAATTCTGTCAAATCCAAGTCTTGAAAACGTCAACTGCGAGGGGAGAGCTTACATTCCTTTTGCCTTGACCACAGCAGGAGTTACAAAGCACAGACGCTGAGGTTGGAAACAATCTGAACCACGTTTTGGAAAGCAAAGGCGACTTTTCCACTGTACTTTTTATTTCATATAATATACTGACAGCATGGCAGGCAATGGCGAAAGGGGCATAAGGGGGCATAAGTTTTGAGATAGGCAGGAGTGAGAATCATTTTGTCCAATGGTAGCTTCTGATGCTTTGCAGGAAAAAGAATAAAAAAAAACCTGTTTTGCCTACCCTTTTCTATGTCTATACTTCCCTACGCCCCTGTCTATGATTCCGTTAAGAATCCAGAAACCTGTGTATCATGTATCTTTATTGCACTTTTCACCATCCCCACAGCCTGGTCCAGCTCGTCACAACTCGCCTTGGTGCTCAACGCCGCCGATAACCTCATCAGCCGCATACAAATTGCAAACACAGAAGGATCAGACGCCCAGCCCAACGGTCCATCTTTCCTCTCCGCCATTGCCCCAAGGCAGACGAGACCACCTCGCACCCACGCTCGTAGCTTTCCCAACAATGTCGCATCCCGGTCACCATCCCAACCCAGTTGCTCAAAAACGTCCACCCAGCGCTTCGTCTCGCGGACCTCGTCGATGAACAAGTTTTGCTCTTCAACTACGAACAGCGAGTCGTCGAAATGCAGTGCCCGTGCGAGCTGCTCTGCTGCTGGCTCCCACGCCTGGCCTTCCGAAACCGCACGTGTGCCGTAGTGGCCTACGAGACGGTCTGCCACGATGGCCTTGAAAGACGGAGAGCTGCGGAAGTGCGTGGTAAGGAAGGTGAGCAGACGCCTTGCTGCTTCGAGAGGCACGAGCGCGTGTTCGAGCAGGTTCTTGGTCGCTTCGGCGGCTACATCGCGGACTTGGTCGTCGTCGTCGTTGAGAGCATCGTAGAGGGTCATTAGGGCTGTGAGGTGGGATTCTGTCGGAGTGCAGGGGGAGGCGAAGAACGAGCGGAGGGATGAGGCGGCGGCGAGGCGGGTGTCGAAGGTCTGGGTTTTAAGATTCATCAGTCTGTTGGCCTTTTTTTTTTTTTTTTTTTTTTCCTTTACTAGCGGAGCAGCTTGGTGAGGAGAGCATACCTTGTCGTCGAGAGCTGCGTCGGCCATGATCGCACCCCATGCTTTGATATCGATGCACGTGGAGCTCTTTGGATGGCTCATCGCGGCGGCAATGCATCCGCTTATTCTGATGACGGCGTTGGAAAGCGCGGGATTCATGGTGCGAGATAAGAGACCTGTCCAGAGGGAAACAAGGGCCTTTTGGGGGATGCTGTCGATGCTCTTTCGGGACAGAAGCTCGTCGAGAACTTGGGTGAGGTTCTCGATTGCTAGAACTTGGGTCGCGGAGTAGTCTGATTTCAGACTAGTGTTGACGTAGAGCGTGCATAGTGACGAGAGTCTGTCCAAAGAGCAGGACGCTGGCTTGTAGACCTTGGGCACTGTCTGCAGAGCGGCCACGGGGCCATCTAGACCGATTTCGTGGCTATGGAGGAGGGCTTCGAGTTGTGTGATCGAGTCATTGCTCTTTGAGACTGAGTAGACGTCGTGGATGGCCTTTTGAATCTTCAGGAGAGCTGAGCCGATGTTCCTTGGCGGAGTGACGGAGAATGAAGACAGCGGTAGGTTGTTCTCTGCTTGGATGGCCAAGGTTACGTTGATGGCATGTAGATACGCGGAGGTGATATCCGGGCAATGAGGAAGTAGCCTGTCGACTTTGACCTCGGAGAGGAAGGACTGAAGCTCATCGAGATCACCTGCATGATGGTCAGATGTCGTGGGCAGTAATGCGCCAAATGTACACATACCAACTTACCAAGTAACTGATTATGCGCAACCTCGTGGAGCCGCTCGATCACGAAGGCCAGCGTCAGCAAAACGCCGTGGATATGGTTCTGCCGATTCTTCGACCGGTCCGCCACAGCGGCGTTGAAGAGCTCCCTGATGACTTGCAGCCACCGGTCGTGAAGGAGACATGAGCAGAGCGTTCGGGCTGCCATGTCACGAATGTGCCACACGGGACTTGACAAGTAGGCCGCAACATGGACTTGGATTTCGTCACGGAGCAGGTCTGGAGGGCCGGCGCGGCGGATGATGTCCAGGGCAGGGAAGACGGACTCGGCGGCAGCTGCACCGCCGGAGGCCCCAGGCTGGGCCAGCATCCTGCGTGCAGACTGGAGCAGGTGCTTGAGCACAGAGGGAAGATTCGGGTAGCGATGGTAGTGAATCCTGTTGGCTTTGCCGTCCCATCCAGCCTCGATCATGGCCCTGCTCTCGTGCGTGCCGAAGAGGTTGTCGATCAGACTCCGCAGGAAGATGAGCCCGCAGTTGCGTATGGCCCATACCTCGGATCGAAGCCCGGCGGCGGCTAGTTCGAGGCACTGAGGGAGGTAAGACTCGGACTTGTTCCCGAGGGACGTGAGCAGTGAGTTCTTGAATATGTCCTTGAGACAGTTGTATGCGTGGACCTGGGGGAGGTTGGACCCGTCTGTCTCGGACACCTTTGCTTCCCTGGCCGCAATCTCCATTAGCGTGTCCATGACGTGCTCAAATGCTGGATGGGCAGCATTGGCGGCGAGGATTCCCGTGACCATGGACGGAATGCCGGCGGATCGTCGAGTTGTTGAGGCTTGTGTATGAATGGCCCTTATGGTGCCCTCATACCAAACGCCCAGCAAAGGTGCCTCATCCTCCTCGACCTGTAAATGTTTTATTAGTTGACAGCAAGTTGCGAAGGTGCTCGAGACCGTGGTGAATGCGCCTCTATGGCGCAAGCTGGCTAGTTGGGTGAAGGTCAGGTTGCCTATCCGCTTGAACACTTCTTTCGACGGTGTCACGAGTCCATCTCTCGTGCCGTTCCTTATGGGTAGAATCATGGTTCGCATGAGGTTGCTGCAAGATGATTAGCTCCTGTGGCAATAACAATGTGGTCAGGCGAAAGGGGGCCAAACATACCTTGATTCGTGCACAGCACGGAAACTATAGCTCAAAAGATCCTTGGTGTCGAGTCCCTCCACATCTTCCAGCTCCTGTGGTAGATGGCCTTCGGGCGAATCGTCGCATAGGATATCTCGAACGGCCCTCCACGCTCGCTCACAACATGATACAATGTCCAGCTGTAGTTTCCTGGCTTCCTCTAGTTCCGAGGATGACAACTTGATTTCCGACACCACTTCCCACGTATGGCTAAGGGAGGCAAAGTCTCCATGAAGAGGGGCGTCAACCACAGCCTGCCCGAGAACCTGTTCGGCTTTGCAAGTCTTGCGACTGAGCTCTTCGGCCATCTTGGTCAGCATCCGGAGCCTCTCCTCTCCTGATTCGAGGAACCTGTACAACAGCTGTGATGCTCTGGAAGCACCGTCAGAATGATCGGCGCGGGCCGTTTGACGAGCTAGCTCATTCGCGCGGTTCGACAAGTCCTTGATTTCCCAAACAGGAGTGCCCTTTATATCCGAACCTGTCAAGTTCAAGTTGCGATATCTGCCGTCGAGATAACACTTCGCCAGTGCAGTAGCAGAGGCATCTCTCACATCTTCGAAAGGGTCCATGACCAGATCAAACAACGCCCGAGCCCACCGACTGTCGAAATGGTCGAAGAAGAGCTCCTGGTCATCGGCGGTGGCCCATGTTTTGGAGTTGTCTCCCTCCAGACGAATGATGTACGTGAGCGCTTTCAGGCCTGCAATATGTCGCTGATACGATGCGGTTGGAATTAGTTCGTTGCACAAGAAAGCAAGGTACCAGTGCAAGAACTGAACGTGATACTCCAAACAATGGGTCAGCTGCGCTTCTGGTAACGAGATCAAGTTCGACCAATACAAGATTGGTTGTGAACCGACGTTTTTATCTGAACCTGACGGAGCAGGATTAGGAGGGTTTGCCTTTTGAGCTTTGGCACGGGCACGGGGTATGCTGCGCTTCAACACGTGGATAGCTCCTCGAACTCTCTTAAACATGTCTCTTGCCTTTGCTGAGATATCCACTCGGAACTTGGCATCGGGATCAACAAAGAAGGCACTCAAGTATCTTTTTAGTAATTCGAATGCAATTGGAGAGTATGGTCGAGTGGTAGATGGAGACGTGACCAATAGTGACAGTGCCAAGGATCTTACTTCATGAGAGGGATGTGCCAGGACACTTTCGAGAACATCCTCATGAAGAATTATTGACGATGAGTCATCCTTATCGTTACTTCCCGCTCCAAATGCTATTAGAATACATAGATTGTCAGTCTAAGTCGACTGCCAGCTAGGTGTCATTAAAGTCTCTTACCTGGCTCTTCTACCAAGCCAACCTTCTTCCCGGTTTCGAGAGCGGCCAGTTGTAATAAAGTAGGAACATCCATACTCATGCTGCTCGATCCAGACAATTCATGTCCTTGGTTCATCCGGCGCAGAAACTTCAATGCCTCCGATCTGTCAGCTTTGAACAGGGGCAAAAAGACGTAAGTCTTGATTGACTCGAGTAGCGCAGGTTCCTCGATCAAGAGGTTGAGAAGCCATTGATGGCACATTTCAATGCCAGGCACAGCCATCTCCTGGTCACCGTGTCTCCAGTGCCGATACATCGTAACAACTAGTCGTCCCGCAGTAGGACAGACAAAGTGGAGTTTCATCCAGTGGAAGAGATCGAATGAAAAGCTCCTCCACACTTCAATATCATCAAGATTGCTCAAATCTGCGCGTAATGATTGGTATTTCGTCTTGACAGCTCTCAGATCCACCACACCTTTGGACAGAAACTGATCCAATGTCTTGATTGCAGATTTTGCAACTGGTTTGGTTGAGCGTCCAATCATGATTGATATCAAGGTCTCGAGTATGTCATGTTTGATAACTGAAGACTCTTCTCGATCGGCATTCTTCAGAATAGATTGTATAACAAGATCTAGGACCAACTTCATAGAGCGATGATTGTCTGACTCATTCCATTCAATGTAGAAGTTGAACAACGCTAGCGTCACAGTTGGTGAGAAAGCCCATTTCTTCAAACCTTGCGAGGCGGATTTGAAAGAGTGATCTACAAGTCCGCAAAGCCTTACACAGGCTTGACCAGACACTGGCTTTGGCTGAGAGGCATGTTTGAGGAGCTGCTCGAAAAGGGCCTTGGCATGCCTGAAAATGCGGTTAGCAACGACATTGGCCTGATGTAGGTAGTTCATTCTGCTCACCCCTTTCCCGCTTCCACCTCTTGACTCTCAAGCCATTTAACGAGCTCGGTCGGGTTGGCCAATAGTCCAGTAACCTCTGCAGGAAGCTCAGCGGTCATCATCTCCAGCGAAAGCGTGGGGAAGCAAGAGAAATGGAGAATAAAGCTAAGACGCTACTTGAATTTGTGTACATTTCATCATTTCATATACATCTCTTCATAGCAGAATCAACGTTAAGGCAACGCTTCTACATCCGGCATAGTTATTAATTCTAGTACTGTTCTTCCAGACATATACGACTCATGATAAAAGAGCAGGCTTTTCCCGTTCCAAGCTCCTGCGGCGACACGTGAGGATCCACGTGAGAAAATTTTGCCCTGCGCACACCCCCACCGCTGCTTGCAGTTGGTTGGGTCCCACATGGAAAATCAAGCGAAATCCAAAAATCCCACTCAAGATTTCGAAATCCCTCCCACGAACAAGCATCGTCCTGACCACCATTAGATAACCCTGAATCTATTGGGAGACTGTCAAAATGTCTAAGATCACAGTCGGTTAGTATTGACTCTTATGTAGATGAATTGTTGAACTCCGTGCTAACATAATCACTCCCCTTGCAGCCAATGTCCGGACGCAAGTCGCCGAGGTCTTGGAGTATTCCAATGAGACCAAGAAGCGCAACTTCCTCGAGACTGTCGAACTCCAGATCGGCTTGAAGAACTATGACCCTCAGCGTGACAAGCGTTTCTCTGGCACAATCAAGCTGCCTTCCATCCCCCGCCCCAATATGTCCATCTGCATCTTGGGTGACCAGCACGATTTGGACCGTGCCAAACACGGCGGTGTCGACGCCATGTCTGCGGATGACTTGAAGAAGCTCAACAAGAACAAGAAGCTCGTCAAGAAGCTAGCTCGCAAGTATGACGCTTTCGTCGCTTCTGAAGCCCTCATCAAGCACATTCCTCGTATCTTGGGCCCTGGTCTGTCGAAGGGTAAGCCGTTCCGCCTAATTGCGCTTGCGCTAGAGTATATATAGAACGTTTCGCTAACGCTCCAATAGCTGGCAAGTTCCCTACTCCTGTCTCTCACGCCGATGACCTGACTGGCAAGCTCAACGAGGTTAAGTCGACCATCAAGTTCCAGCTGAAGAAGGTTCTCTGCATGGGTGTCGCCGTCGGAAACGTCGGTATGGATCAGGAGCAGCTGGTTGGAAATATCATGCTGGCCATCAATTACCTCGTCTCCCTGCTGAAGAAGGGCTGGCAGAACGTTGGTAGCTTGACCATCAAGGCTTCCATGTCCCCTCCCAAGCGTCTCTACTAAGGGTTCTCAAGTCTCGTGTGCTTAGCTACGCCTTGTTAGGATTACTGGTCTGGATGTGGTAGATAGTACTAGTTTCAACGAGGATTTCAGATATGAGTCACGATGCTATATTTCTTATGCCAAACGAGCCATAAAATATTCAATGTCGTTGCGCGACATCAAAATCACGTCAAATCCAGGCTTATGGGACGCAGTATTTTTCCCTATATTCACCTGCTACTCTGGCCTAACGCGGACAGGTCTTGGTGACTCGCCAAGCAATCAAGCCACGTCGGCCAATAACTCTAGATAAAGTGTTCCATACACCATCATCACCAAAATCAAGATCATCCAGATTCAAGTGTCTTCGATAGCGCCAAACTTCTCGGAACCGCAGCCCTTGCAGCCCCTTATTTGATAAGTATGGATCTAACCACGTCGCTGACGCTGGTGCGATCAAATAAGTCCCGTTCTTTTCTTTGAGGTACTCCTGGTTCCTTCGATCGGCGGGGATATCACACGTGGCAAGCTCAGTGAGCTGCTCAAGTAAGGCGGCGCCTTTCAAGCCCATTACGTCTTTGGTCTGTAGAACTTCATTCTTGCCATCGAGGAGCCAGATAGGGGGTGTATAGGTCTTCCACCAAATGGCGTGTGTGGCATCAGGTTGTTTGCTCATAAAAACTTGACCTGGGACGACGCCGCCCTGGTGGTAGATGCCCATGAGTACCCCGAAGAAAAGGTTGAAGACTATCCACGCTCCGGCCCAAACCCGCAAGATGGTTTTGTTTTTGGGAAGCTCTACCGATGACAGTATCAATGGCACGGTTGGGAGAAGAAAACGGGCTTCTTGATGCGGAAATATTGACAGCACAAAGAGACCAGAAATCGCGGAATATAATCTCAACGACAGATGAGGCTTCGCAAAGAGGAGCAAAGTCGCAGGCCCAAGAAGCTGCGGAAGATTAGCCGCCAAATGCTGATACCATGGATGAATGCCATGTTGGGCAAGGTTCGCTGGATTCGAATTGTAGAGGAAAAAGTTGAGCGGAGTGATTGTCGGTCTTCGTATTAAGTCAGTCCATGTAATAGGCTCTGATGAGTAGAAGGCGGTATCCAGCGCAATAGCGATTAAAGTTGTAATTGAAGCAGCCAAAGCCAGGGCCACCAAGGACAAAGGTCTAACCCAAATTGTTAGCGAAACTGCTCGTTCACCCGAAACTTTGCCAGGCCGTCGGGACGCACTTGTGAATAAAATGAGATATCAGGCGAAAGCCGGGAATCAGCAAAAAGGCTGGAAAAGTAATTCGGTTGAAGACACCAAAAACTGCCACAATACCAAGCACTGTTGACGACAAAAGCGATGTTTGCTGCTATTGCTGAGCGTAAGTCATTGAACCTTCAGAGAAGCAGAATGGTGACACGATGCGATGCCATACCCTTGTGTCAACGATGCGCTGAATCAAAACTAAGCTCCAAGCGACAACAAGTGTTTCGACCGAGTTGGAAAAGGTGTGGGTCTGATATGTCCATGTAACGTAGGACGAGGCCACCAAAACAACAGCAATACGGCGATGTCGAGGCGACGGTATCAGTTCGTGGAGAGCCCAATCCTCCAGCACAAAACTGATCAAGAACATCAGGACTCGAAGGGTCCAGAATACGGCGATGGGTGAAATCTCGCCATCTTGTCCGTTACCAACCCAGAGCCATTGAAGAAGCAGCATAGGTAGGCCATAAACAGGCCATAAAGGAAAGACGCTCCGAATGGGATGCTCGCTTGTGAATTCCCACGTTCTCCGAACAGGGTAACTGAAAATCTGGCCTGCAATTGGCAAAAGCGTATGCGTTAGCAAGCTCCGACTCCCACAGGATGCTGTCAGGGTTGGCGCCAGGGCCGTGACCACAGAGAAGGACAAGTGCAGAGGCGCTGCAGAGGAAAGAAACATACCAGCTATGACCTCGGGGCCTTGGAAATTTTCGTCTGGGTGAAGATAACTGGGTGAGAGAGCAAACCACAGACGTATCAGAACAAGAAGCAAGTAGGTGCGTCGCCACATCATTCAGCAATGGGCTCCTGGGCCCGCCAATGGCATAGTAAATGAATGTTCAATGGATGATGGAGGACCAGTGACAAATATGAGACGGGTTGTTGGCAGAGTCGAGATAGTTGTGAAGGCTCCCAGAGCTGCGAGGCGCAAAGCGCAAGACGGCGAAGTGGCCCTCACCGAGGGGTTTCCGATGTATGAGGAAATCAGATGGTACGAAATTAAGACATGGATAAGATAAAGGCAGCGTAAGTCGCTGGAAGGCGCAACAGGCGGATGGAGGGACGAAGATGATGAGCTCATGCAGGGGAGCTGTAGTTAGGGAGAGGAAGGGAATATAAAAGCAGATGGGGGGATGATGGAAATGATGGAGTTGACGGAAGCAGAAAGAATGCTTTGCAATTGCAACATATAACTTATCAACGCGTCAAGAAGCGACAATCTGGGCGCAGTTCTGGCTGACACCGTAAAGAAATTGTTGACAGGGGCATGAGCACGGCTGAATGGCTGGCTGAATGGAGAGGCAGGCCGGCCGGCTGGCTGACACCTGACGAGAGGCGAAAACGAAAAGACCATGCCGGCTTCAGAAAGGGGCGGGCGGATGACCTCATTACTGTCCCACGGTCACAACACAATGGGGTGTTATGCCCGTTGGACGATAATTTGGTTTTTTTTTTTTTTTTGTCTGCCTCGTGCTAAAACAGGGGTCTCATCTACGCCCTCTGCCTTTTAAATTTTAACAAAACTTGCTTTTGTTCTTTTCAAGACACGTTCAAGACACGACGCATCGTCTCGATTATTCCGCAAACAGAGGGTCCTACATCCCACGAGCGACCCGGGTCCAGGAGGGAGGGATTTCTCGTCGGAAAATGCAAGACAAAGTGGTGGACCCCGGCCTGCTTTTTTCAGCATGGGTAATTTTACGAAAGGAGCGAAGCGACGAGACACATCCAACATCTAACAATGAATGCGTGCTGTGCAGGGCAACAAGCGGTACCCTTACCCCCGGAAAAGACTAGCAGCATGCTCCGTACCTCAACTCTGGCGCAAACAACAAAGCTGCCATCCCTGATGCAAAAGAGGATTCCTGCCCTGTTTGCCTGTCATGCTAAGAGGGTGGTTGCCCCGGTCGCTAATCAAGGGCACAACCGCCGCTAAGCTTCAGCCGGAAACAAGCTCAGGCCACTAATGAGATGCTGCGAGCCTCAGGGGCCCATGTATGGATGGGGTCAAGGAATTAATGCATTGTTGGTGTTGCGGAGTAGTTGTTGCTGGACACGCCAAATGTTACGCAGGGCATCGCGCCACGGCAGGGACGCCAACGCATTGGGGGAATGAACCGACAATCTACGAACGGAGTAACGCATCTTCGGCCCCGCCAGGCACAGGTTCATCCTCGTCGACATGTCAGCATGTCAGCATGTCAGCATGTCAGTCAACTGGTTATTCCCTGGAATGCGCCTGTCCCACTGTATCTCCAACAAGCCACCAATAGTTGTCTTGGCGCCAGGAGAGGGAGGGGGGAAGAAGAAGAAAAAGAAAAAAAAAAACAGGAAGAGAGCCCAAAAGGAGAGAGCGGAAAGGGAGAGAGGAGAGCAGAGAAGGGGACAGCGAGAGAGAGCGAAGAAAAGT
The DNA here is from genome assembly GCA_000709145.1 of Balansia obtecta B249. Classification (NCBI taxonomy): domain Eukaryota; kingdom Fungi; phylum Ascomycota; class Sordariomycetes; order Hypocreales; family Clavicipitaceae; genus Balansia; species Balansia obtecta. Next base: position 53,483 of record JFZS01000136.1, read on the forward strand.
ATATATATTTGTGAGATGAACTAGTCCTCATTCATGGCTATGTTGGGAATAGAAAAGCTCTTCTTATACACAGCACGTGAGTGCCACGCAGAAAATCAAGGTTTGCCACGAGGGCCCACGGGATCAATAAGATATTAGAAAGGTTCCGATGATTGCCTGATTGCCCAATTCCAAGTTCAGCATGGTCATGAGTGATGCCCAGCCAGGGACGTCCAAATCATCACACAAAGCTCACTACGCTAACCGCTTTATCCTGTCTGCTGAGCAACGAAGACGATTCAGGTGATTCTCGATGGAAATTGCCACGACTGCCCCAGCAGAAACATGGAGATATGCCCATCACCTCTGAAAAATTTGGGGGCAATAGGAGGCAACGATCCTTCTGCTCGACTTGGCCGATTATCGGTCTCTTCCAAAGCCGCCAGCAAAACCTACGCACTGGGTCATAATACTCCGTAATATGAAAATGCTTTGGGCCCTTGCCCTTGCCATGTGTTGTACAACGTGAATGAGTCGAGCCGTCAGCGTTACAGACTAGAGGCCAGAGGCTAAGTAAGGCCTTGCACTTGCAGCGAAAGACAGTCCCCCTCGTCCTGGTCCTGGCTCTCTTTCTCTTTCTCTTTCTCTTTTTCTTTTTCTTTTTCTTTTTCTTTTTCTTTTTCTTTTTCTTTTTCCTCTCCCTCTTCCTTCGGCAGTTGTTTGGCAACTGATACAGACGGTGTTGATCGTGGACAGCCGGCGCCTTCTGCCTACTCGTCGTATTAGCTTCACTCTTCAACTGCCTGCTGCATGTGCTAAATCTCTGAATTTTTCCTTCCCTTACAAGTATAAATTTCTTCAATTTTGCACCGCACGTAGTTGGTGGGTTTTGTTTTGTTATCTTTTTTTTTTTTTTTTTTTGTTTTTTTTTTTTTTGCATTGCTCTTTTCGTCCCTGTGCAGCAACGCACGTCGCACTTGCTTGCCCCGGTGAAACGAATCCACTCCCATCGAGCAGCTTCCATCCAACCAACCAAGCCATCCAACCAAGCCATCCAACTGAGCCCCGCCTGGCAGGCGACCCGTACCTAATTACGTCTTTGCCTCTAAAATCACGGTTCTTGATTGAACCTAAACCCATCATCGTCCGCAGTACACACAACGGAGCATCGCCAAGCACCGCGAGGCCACCGATTTTTTCAAACCTACTATCCTGCAACTGCTCGCCAAGCATATATACTTCCCTCATCTCTGCCTCATCATTACGCACAATGGCCGAGGGGAAATCAGCTATGAAGGTGTGGCTGGCATCCAACGACAATGCCGTTATTGAAGTCGGTGAGTCGGCTGCCCTCGTTGCGCGACTACCAGATTCATCATAAGCTAACCAGGGAATAGACCGCGCAGTTGTTGAGCGTTCTATACTCATCAAGAATATGCTCGACGACGTCGGTGCCGACACGATTAACGCGAACAACCCTATCCCAATTTGCAATGTATGGCCCCGCCCTTGCTGTACTCTCTCAACAACCCCAACAGAACTGACTGAAGTGCAGGTGAACGAGGCTGTCCTCCGCAAGGTGATAGAGTGGTGTGAGCACCACCGAAACGACCCCCCTCAGGCACAGGACGACGAGTCTGATGGACGCCGCCGAACCACCGACATTGAGGAGTGGGATCAGAAGTTCATGCAAGTCGACCAAGAGATGCTCTTTGAAATCATTCTTGTACGTTTTTTCAAGTCTTTCCTTTTACTAGGGGTTGTCGCCGGATTATTACTCCTCATACTAATCGTTCATGTCTTAAGGCCTCCAATTACCTTGACATCAAGCCTCTTCTTGATGTTGGTTGCAAGACTGTTGCCAACATGATCAAGGGCAAGTCACCTGAAGAAATTCGAAAGACTTTCAACATTACCAATGACTTCACACCTGAGGAAGAGGAGCAGATTCGCCGGGAGAACGAATGGGCTGAGGATCGGTGAATGTGGCTGGGTTGTGGTAGAGCCCTTCAGTCTTTTAGTCTCCAGCTTGCTGATGTAGCTGGATTTGTGGTTCTTCATATCTCAATTTGCAGTGCAATTCAGGCGTTTCCGGAATAGTTTGAGCAGTGGGATGTCTTTCATTATTGCATCTTGCTTGTTTTACGAAATGAAAACAAAATCCCTTGCTCTAGAGGTGACAGGATGATAATCATGATGACGTCCACCCTCAAGTCTGCGTCTGTGTGATGACCAACGTGTTTGTGAAACCAGGCCTGACTTTTCTTGGGAGGTGTGTTTGCCGTCAAAGCCTGGTGATGTCAGACGGCCTCATGGTGATTCCGGCGATAAGATGGGTGCATCGTTCGCTGCGCTTATGAAACAGCCATGTTCCTTCAGCTAAATGAGCCATCGCAGGTGTACTGAATATATCATTCCACTCAGCAGAATGACGACGGACATGAGCGGACCGCGAGTTGACGATAGTTCTGTCACCGGGAAGCTGCTTGACACAAACAACACTTGGCACAAATGCGCATCTTTCATTGAGTAACATGCCCTTTACTTTTGGAATATCAACAGTTTTGCATCACTTCCAAAAACCGACTAGTGGCGCCTGCCTTTGCCTGGTACGGCATTTTCATTTCTCATTTCAGAAGCGTTCCCCGTTCCCAGCAGCGTATATCCTCCCCAGCAGGTGTTGCTTGAATGTTCGTCCCACTCATCACTAGAGCCATAAAACTAGATACCGAGGCGAGTCTTGCGCCAGTGCCTTCGCTTAGCGTTGTATCTACATTATGGTTAGCGAGGACTGCGAAATTTCCATGTTCACATGTCCAATGTGTCGTTCCAAATGCTGGTTGGGTAGGACTTCTTCGTGGAGCACTGGAATATCAATGCAACATATTGTTTACATCGGCGCAAATACTCATTCAAGTTCGCAGCGACCACGAAAATAAAGGGAGTTGTACGTACCGGACGGAGTTGTTGGTTCGGAGTCTGATCCATTGGGGCACAGGGCGATTCTGCTTCTGCGCCTTGGCAAGCTTCTGCTTGGTACGGAAAGACTTGTGGCTCTATTGAAGACGAATTCATTAACGAGTTAGTCCTTCCTTGTCTTTTTGATCTTGGAGGAAGGGGGAGTGGTTTGAGCCCTGGCACGATCAGCGCAAAAATGCCACAGAAACAGTTAAGCGAAAGTACTGAGATTCTCGCCGGGGCAATATGTTCCAAGGGCATGAGCGACAGGACGGCAACAGGGTGCATCAGGGCGGCGTACCGGCATCTTGGTTGGCTTTATGTGTCGAGTCGTAAGTCGTTTGGTGAAGGTGCAAATCTGGGAGTTTGAGTTTGAGAGGAATTTTGACCCGCACAGAAGGGCGTAAAACCCTAGTGTGAGAGGAGGCGAGGGATTTGGGGTGTGGGAAAAGAATTATGTGGCCGTGCAACTGTGGCGCAGCGCAGAATTCTGCCTAAGGCCTTACAAATGCCCCCTTGACACGATAGCCACTTCTTCACGTGACCGGCTGTCGGCAGACCCAACATCGGGCTTGGAAAGGGACAAATTACATGGCACGTGCATGCTGGAGCGGCCACTTTTTTTCCTGACCCGCGTTGGCATGGGTAAGGAGACTTTTTGAGAGGTCAGTGTGACCTCGACGCGCTTGGCTGGCCCGCCCCAGCAAAGATCGGCAGGCGCGCTCCTGTAAGAAGTTCCGGGATAGGGGACGCTTTGTAATTCGCCAGTCCAGCTACTTCGCAGCGTTTCCGTTTGACTACGACTTCTCGCCAACTCGAGATTGATCTCACGAATAGACTTTTCTCATCAAATCGCCGCGGCTCGGCTAATTTATTTTCATCTCGAGTTTTCTTTTCTTCTCTTTGCTTTTTCTTGTCTCGGGCGTTGTCTTCCGTCCATCCTTGCAGCGATTTCCCGACTCATCTGATCAGGTTGCCCACGTGTGCAGTTCCTGGAGCAGGCACCGGCGATCCTCGGTCTCGAACCTTGGAGCGTTGCAACAAAGCCGTTTACTGTCCCCGTCTTTTCATACGTCATAATCGCAAAGTGCTACAATCTTCCTAATTCATCATGGGGGCGGGCATATCTTGGCTGTCGAGCCTCATATGGTCGAAGAAGGAGATCAGAATACTGATTCTGGGTCTTGTACGAGGGTTTTGTGATTTTTTTGCTTTTGTGGTTGGAGAAGTTGTGTGTCACTAACGGGGGCGACAGGATAATGCTGGTAAAACAACTCTTCTCTACAGGTTAAAGGTCAGTAGTGGACGGGTAACCCTCGCACCCCTATTTGGAAGGGCTTTCTGCACACAAGGCTGACGCAATTTGTTCTCGTGTTTATATAGGTCGGCGAGGTTGTCACCACGATACCAACAATTGGGTTTAATGTCGAATCGGTCACGTACAAGAACCTGAACTTCAACGTCTGGGTATGCACCGCTCTTGCAACGACAGCCTTCGCAGAGTACAACGCAGCTGACGGGACTAGGATCTGGGCGGCCAAACCAGCATCAGGCCGTACTGGCGATGTTACTACGCCAACACGGCGGCGGTAATTTTTGTGGTCGACTCCACCGATATCGAGCGGTTACAGACTGCGGCCGAGGAACTGGCAGCGATGCTGAATGAGGAGGAGCTTAAAGACGCGGCTCTACTAGTCTTTGCCAACAAGCAGGACCAGCCCGGCGCGAAGGGGGCGGGCGAGATCTCGGAAGCTCTGCGGTTGGGCGAGTTGCGGGACCGAAATTGGAGCATAATTGCGTGCTCTGCCGTGGATGGAAGTGGCATTAACGAGGGCATGGACTGGCTGGTGGTAAGCAAAACATCCTGTGCTATGCTATAATCATGACATGGAGAACATTTGATCCGGCAATGACTTGACAGTTTGGCTAACACTCTTTGGTGCCCAAGCAAACCGTCAGCCAGGAATAAAAAGCGTTTGCATTCATTCGGACGAAACTTCTTCCTGTGTCCCTACCTTCTCCTTTGCTTTACTTTGATCCTTTGCTTTTAGTTAATTTCTGTTGTTTGTTTGTTTTTGATTTTTTTTTTTTAATTTTTTTTTTCCAAAAAAAATCTGTAACCATACGACGAAGTGATGAAGGGCTAAACTGATGATTGCATCACACGACAGTAGATGAAGGGCATAGTGTCGCAGAGAAGCGGGAAGAGGTGGGCATTCTTTGGACACGCGGGGACTTGATTCCCTCCGAGGCGAAAACCAGGGCAAATAGTAAATAGCATCTGTCTGGTCTGGGGTAATACAGCGTTGGTGTGTGAAACTGTCATACAGGGTGACCTTTGCTCGGTACGACATTTGATAGCACAGTTTGGGATCGTGGCATATGTTCCTTCAGACACGTGTGCAATGCTATCTGTTAACCCTGCTCCCAGACAACACGATTGTACAATGCTGTTTATATACGCATATATAACTACATAACTACTCGCAAATAAACTTGCTCGGTATGACATTTAATTCCACAGTTTAGTATCGTAGCATCCATTCCTTCTTGCACGCAAAGACATGACTGCATTACAGAGTGAGAGTAATCTGCCTGGTATATCGTCTAGATTATAGTTCAAGATCGTAGCATCTACCCCTTGGACAATACCGTGCAACGCCATTTGTCATACCTGCTCTTAGACGACACATGCAAACTGTTTATGCAGGATGGCTACTATAGGGTAACGCTGCCTAGTGCAGCATTACAATACGACAGTTTAGAGGTGGCGTCCAACACTTTATGCCGTTTGGACGCAGCATGGATGTTACGATACAGGGTGGACCTGCTCAGTGTAGCATTAATCATGGTTGGGGATGGCAGTATCTATTCCTTCTCGGGTGAACTCGTGCAATGCCGTTTGTTATCCTGCCCAGACAACACCCTTGCAAGTACAATGCTATCTGTACACGTGAGAAAACTGGTGCTGGCTGAGTGACAAGAGGCCATTCAGATCACGCACGGATGGAATGGGTTTGTCCAAGTCTGATACACAGTCTGACGCTACACGGTACAATCATACAAATCAGCCCTTTATACCTGGAATCCCTACTCCGTCTACAGTGGACAACCCCTCAGCCCCGTGCGTGAAAGGCGTTCCTCACTCATTTCCGACGTCCCCTTTTGCCTCGCGCGGCTCTCAGTTTTTCGTTTGCCTTCCAGGCGTCCTCAAACAATGTCGGCTTCGCCCGCAGACTGGTGGGACTGATGCCCAGGCGCCGCACCACGTTGAACGACCCGGTACCAATGCTCATAGTTTGTCCCAAGATGATAGATTCGGACACGCCCTCGAGCTGGTCCGTCTTCATGCCGGCAACTGCGTCGAACAAGTGATCCGCAGTCTTCTCGAAAGAAGCCAGATGCAGAACGCTGTCCCTGGTTTTCGACAACCCGAATCGGGTGATTCCCAAGACTTCACCCTTGTACGTCATCACGTCGGCCAACAACTGCATGTGCCGCGGGTCAATGTTCATGTAACTCATCACTTCGGCAATCTCGTGTGCAATAGTTGTTCTTGCCGCCTCAATCCCCAGGACCTGGCAACATTCCATGACGCTGTTCGTCCGAGTCTTGGTTCCAATCACGCCTTCTGTCGTCATGCATGCCCGCAGACCCTGGCCTTCTACCAAGACCCGATGAGTTTCTTGTTCGGTGGTTTCGATTAGAGCCCTGGTTGCCTCGGGATAACCAGAGATGGACACAGACGGGAGCTGTCGGCGCAAGAAGTTGGCCCTGATTAGCATATCAGAAGATTCCTCAGCTGTCGACTTGCTCCTGGCGCTTTGCTTTCCAGGTACGTCGCTGGCTTCCCTGACGCGGACGATGATTGCCGTCCTGTCAATGCTAAGGTCTTCTGGCGGTATCTTTAACTTTTTCTGGTTGCAGATAGCCTGAGCAACATCATACACGCTGATACCAAGATGCAAAGCTGCCAATATATTGGTATCGATCTGTAAGATAATCCGCCCACCCTCAGAGTGCCATTCGAGCTCGGCATAGCGAAGAATATCGGATAGATACGTCTTCTCAATTCGAGCTTTAACCACTTTAGCAGCCTCGATCTGTTGATCGTTTAGCAATGGGCATGAAATAACCGGTGTGCTGATATTCTTCGATGCGTTGATGATCTCGTTGATACGAGGCACACCCTGCGTAATACTCATACCAGCCACACCCGCAAAATGAAATGTTTTCAGTGTCATCTGTGTTCCTGGTTCACCAATAGACTGCGCACCGACCGCACCGACGGGGTGTCCGGGTTCAACATGGGCCTTCTTGAATTTCTGAAGGCAGATCCTAATGAAAAGCCGAATGGTTGTTGCTGAAACTTTGGCTGTCCGATTCACGTGGGCCAGCGCCTCCGTAGTGTCACATGCCGAATTATCGTTCTCGTCAAGCCCAGCCAGTGCTCGTACCTTGCCCACCTTTGAAGCCAGGTTGTTGATAAAGTCTTCAACAGTCTGTAGAAACTTCCGCCCTCCCTCGTGTCCGTCAATTGCATAATCGCTGCAGTCGTCATAATCAAGCTCTTCGTTCCGCACAAGGCCCCTGCGAGCAAACCGTCGACGCTCAACCTCGAGCATGGATTTACAAACAGCTTGAATCTCGCGGGGCGTTAGTGACTCTTCTTCGTTGTCCCACGTAATACTTTCGGCATGGGTCCAGGTCCTTTGAAAATGAACTGGGGTGCCTGGACCTTCCATGTCTGCAGGATCGAGCTTGTCGGCCCCAAACTGAAACTGCACAACAGTGCCTCCTGATGTACGAACAGTATCGTCATACTGAGTTGAGAGGTCCTCTAGGGACTTCATTAGTCTTCGGGACATGTATCCAGTTTCTGCAGTTTTGACCGCTGTGTCAACCAGACCTTCGCGCCCAGAGATGGCGTGAAACAAGAACTCGGTAGGAAGAAGCCCCGAGTAGAAACTGTTCTTAACAAACCCTTTCGAGTCAGGCTGACGTGCATTCTTGTGAAAGTGCGGCAGTGTGCGATCCTGAAACCCGTCAGGTACTCGTTGCCCGCTAATAATTTGCTGGCCTACAAGAGCAACCATCTGGGCAACATTGATATCGGATCCTTTTGAGCCTGACTTGGCCATAACCAACGGGGCGTTGTTACGGCTGAGCGTGTTTATACAATGCGTACCAGCTTGCTGTCTCACTTTGCTGAGAATTCCGGAGATGGAATTCTCCAGCGTCTGTTCCATGTTACAGCCTGGAGCTTTTTCTAGCTTCCCGAGTTTGAAGGTCGTAATAATTTCATCGCATTGGTCATATGCCCTCGAGACGAGCCGCTCTTTCTCCCTGTTCAGCCGGGCAGTGGGGAACACGTCGCCAACCCCGATAGAAAAACCTTGGCTTGTAAGATAGCGAGCACATAGCTTTGCCAAACGGTTCATACAAGTAGCAGCCTCATCGGGGCCGTAATCGCGAAGGATAACATAGAAAATCGAGTCTTTCTTTCCTGCTCCCACAGTAGACTTATCCATTCGCCCACACATAATCTCAGAATTCCGAACCACCAGCCATCCGTCGTTTGGATCCATATCCGGGCATGCTCCCGGGCGGGAAGCAAATTCCTTGCATTTAGCATCAAGGTTCACCAGAACCCGTGACGACTTATGCGGCCGCATCAACACATTGAATATTTGCTTGCCCGTCCACAATACTCTTGGTGCAAGAATGGCTGGCGGAGGGACATCAAAGGGGGTGTGGCCCTGGAGCATATGCATACAAATAGACGTAAAAGTCTTGCGATCGTAAAAGCGATCTTTGCTGCTCAGCAGAAACGAAGCAGTAATAAAGTCTTGAGTGGCCGCAATAATAGGCTCGCCACTCTTTGGAGTAATCAAGTTGTGCCGAACACCCATGAGAGTCATCGCCTCGGCACGTGCCTCCTCTGTTTGCGGAACGTGTAGATTCATCTCGTCACCATCGAAATCAGCGTTGTATGGGTTGCACACGCATTCGTTTAGTCGGAACGTCCTCCAGGGTCGAACTTTAACGAAATGGCTCATAATGCTAAGCTTGTGAAGTGATGGCTGCCGGTTGAACAGGACAACATCACCATCCTCGAGATGGCGTTCAACAACGTCTCCAAAGGTGAGATCACGGGCGACCATCTCAGCGTTGGCAAACTTGAGAGATATTTTGTAACCTCCTTCGCCCTGTTTGAGAACACACTGCGCGCCGGGCCAGGTGTTTGGGCCATTTCTGATACGGTCTCGGAGTTTTTCAATGTTTTGTCGCTGAACCTTCTCTGGATAAGTCATATTCTTTGCAACGAGTTGGGGGACTGCAACTTCGTCGATGTTCAGATTCGGATCAGGGGAAATAACGGTTCGACCGGAAAAGTCGACTCTTTTGCCGGAAAGATTTCCTCGGAAACGCCCCTGTTTCCCTTTTAAGCGTTGACAAAGACCTCTGATAGTCTTGCCGAATCCAGCTTGCTGCAGACCTGGCACATCGCTATTAACGTACATGGCAACTTGAGTTTGTAGATACTCCCACTGTTCCATAATGGTCTGGATTGCCGAGCCTTTTTGCAACGCTGAGCGGATCATTCCACTAACCCAAACAATATCAGCAAGTTTGGTAGTGAGATCGTCCTCATTACTAGCATTTTCTTGCGCAACAGATGGGCGGATGCACACAGGCGGAGCCGGGAGGTATTGCCAAATGAACATCTCTGGCCGACCCTCAACAGGGTCCAAGCCGAGAAGTTCACAGTCGATCGATGTGATGCATTTGAACAAGTTCAGAACCCGAAGAGGGTTTAAATCCTCCATAGCCTTACGCAGATGTTTGTCAAGATCAGGTGTTTGGCGGCGAGCCTCGGCAAAAGATTCATCGAACTTGATTTTGCTCTCCGGTGGTACCTTTTTAGCTGCAGTGGACCTGTTGTAAGACGAGAATTTATCGTGTACAAGTTTAAGCACGCCGACTTTTCGGATTTGGCCATTGATAGAGCCACAATATTGGCAATGTTTAACCTTGCGACAGTGTTCATTTATCCTCTTACAGATCTGGGTCCTGCGAAGGTTATCGAGATGAGGACGCCGTAACTCCTTCAAAAAGGAGTGGCGTTCAGGTTCCTCTAGTAAAACTCGACCACAGCTCTAGTATGGGATCGTCAATGAAGACTGGACTGCCGAGGGTGCCATGAATGCGGCACAATCGAGTACACTTACTTTGCAGATGTTTTGAAGAACGGTTATAATGAATCTCAAATAGCCGATATGAAATGCCGGTAGCGGAAGCTTCACGTAGCCAAAATGGCCGTTGCAGTTCTGAAGGGATTCTTGACAAGTGCTGCACTTGGCGAACTTGCTCGATGTGCCCTGCGAGTTGGCCTGATCAGAGACCATATCACCTCTGAAGGAAATCAGGGCCAGCAGCTCACCAGTTGAGGGTCAAGAGGACCATTATGATACGGCGCGCGATTATTCTCGATATCGTATAGGAGCCTGTTGGAGATCTCGACGACAGCTTGATTTGCGATATTCTGGTTAGACCTATTGAGTAGGCGCCATAGACTTGTCAGTAAGGGCACAATCATTCATGGTGGAGGAGTGTTCTTATTCATACAGTATCCCAAATTTGATGGCTTGGAAGCGCTTAGGCAAGTTATCGACAAGCTGCTGTTTTGGCTGCATATCGACTGAAGGCGCCATGGTTCCAATCGTGTCGAGTAGGCTCGTGACCGGAGGAGGCCACAACTCTTTCGCGAGATGCCGTGGGCAGGTGAGCTCAGTCTACCCACTAGCAGGGCTGAGGGCGCCGTAGTCAACGTTGATCAGCGAATGCGCACCATGAGGTGTCGAGCATCTACGGAAAATTTTATGTAGGAAAACAGCATCCATAAGTCAAAAGCCGGTCCAGTCTAAAAGAGAAGAAGAGGTGGTGGGGTTCCGCGGGTCCGGGGGGGGGGGGGGGGG